>BMAO01022574.1:0-37248 GCA_019973975.1 Trichonephila clavata
TTTAAAATGATTTATTACTGCTGTATAATGTCAATCTCATTGAAGCGTATTAGAAGATAATTCATTTTTTATAGCTCTTTCTAGCAGATAATTAAATGTAGGCGGGGTAGTTGCTGTTTAGCGTCAACATTGCTCCATTACTTTATGAAAAATGCAGGTAAAGCTTTGAAATTTTGCAGCCATATTTATAAAGATTCGGGGTATCAAATAAGCCAATAAAAAAAATTTCGACAGTTTAATGATTTTTAGTGTACCATATCACCTTAATAAATTTCGGGAAGAAAAGAAAAATGCTTGAGGCAAATATAAGCGCAAAATACAAACATTAACAAATCGTTTCGAGGATTAAAATATATTTATTTTTACGTATTAATGTTTAGTTAATTGATGTTATTTTCATTGCAGCAATGTACGATTAATAATAATTGGATTATTCCAAATCAGATATAATGGATAAATATTTTTACTCGTCAAACTCAAAACTAAATCGCCAAAATCATAAAAGTACGTTGAACTTTCAAGATACAGCTGTGGAAGCAGTTCAGTTATTTGGTTATCTTTCAGCAATGAATTATTTGCTGACAATCCCTGATTTTGGGATACGTACGGTTCCAGATGTTTCGAGGGAGTGGTCTTCATGTAAAGGTTTTAGAAAAAGCAGTTTTGTAAGTTTGACACAATGAGAAGAATGTTGTGTAAAAGCTTGAGCGTAGAATCAAGGCGATCTTGAATGACTGTGCCGCGAAACCTTCCATAAACACTTCTGTCATTCTATATGTGTTAGTTGTTAAACACAGATTTATATTTGTACTGAAGACATCAGTATTTGCTTCGTCATTTAATTATTCACCAAAATGATTGAAGATAAAAAATTTCTTACACATTATAAATATTTTAAATATAGTGATATCACATTTAAAATCAGATCCATCATAAAATAATTTGAATCAAATATTATTCGAAATAAGCTTGCAATGACAAAGAAATGCAAAGAAATTCAATCAAAAAAGTTCTGTATAAAATCTACATAGTATAATTTGAAAAGTATTTCTTCATATTTTCCTCGCGTTCGCATAAAATTGAATAACGAAGGAAAAAAAAATGTGCTTGAATCTTTGCTATAAAATTAATGTGTAACATTATTGCAATGAAAACATTTTTACTTGTGATAAATGTTGAGTAAATTTATTTGAAAATATATCACTATATTTTTTACTTATAATTGCACGGAAAACTTTTTTAATAAAAATGCAATTAGTTATTTAACGTATTGTTAATGTTCGAGATTTGAAACACTAGCAAGTATTAAATTATTCGAAAAATGGAACTACCAAATAATTCAAATGGTACCTAGTAATGAGATATGCACAATACTATTTCGAAGTTCTGAAAAGACATAACTATTTTGCTCGAAGGAATAACTATCAAAAATGCTAAAATTATAAAGTACAGACACATGGGGGGGGGGGAATTCAAACAAATACAATGATATAAAATTTTTCATGAAAATAGCTCACACATACCTTACCTGTTAATATTTTTGTTTTTAATGAGTTTTTCTTTCTTTCTTTTTAGATAAGTTTCTAAAAACAGGTATATTTCCGAATATATCAAAAAGAAATTAAGCTGTATGTTTCAGAGAAAGTACAAAAAATCTTTTTAGAGATAATTGAGTATTGTTGCATAGTTGCGATTTATTATAATAAAATTACACAAGAGAAACAAATTTGCTAATTATGGATGAATAGCACATAAATATTTCGGTATATTATATTTTCAAATGCTCATATGTAATGAATTTTTTTTTTTTCATTCGTAGTTTTTATAATATTTTCTAAGATAATAGAGCTTTTTCCAAAAAACAGTATATTTTATTTTATGAAGAATAAGATTTACATGTTTCGTATATTATTCATCTGATGCAGTCTAATAAAATGTATTACGGTGCCTTTATATCATACTTTATTAATAAAATTTTTGGTAAAGAAAATTGATTCATACTTTTGGAACAAACGAATTTAGAAAATACCTGTACACTTCTATTGCAGGAAAGTGTCTAATATTAAATAGTGGCCGCAATCCCTGCTAATAGTAATAATCCCTGCTGTCTCCAGGTCTCATTTTTCCAGTACTCTTCCGACAAGAATTTTGTTTCCTTTTTCGGTGTTTCCACCTCTTCTTCTACGTCATACATAATCATGTCCTCATCTGAGGTGTCTTGAATAGGTGAGCTTTTTTCGGTTTATGGGTGCCATTTTAATCTCTATTTTTGGTTTTCCAGTGTTAGATATGTTTTTGATAGGACGCCTTTTTTTACGACATTTTGAAGCCTGAGATACAGAAGTTGTATCTGTTGATGCTAAGCTATTGGATTCGGAAGTAGTAGCTATGGTACTAGATGTTGTACAGAGAGAGAGAGAGGTGGGAGTTTCAACAACAACAGAAGAGGGATGAATAGTTGATTTCGAAGAGGATTCAATAGGTGAAAACATATTATCGGTGGTGGAAAGTACGTTATTAGATAGAGGAATAGGTGGCTGAGATTCAGATGAGGATGTAATAGTAACAAAAGATGTGGATGGTACGAGTTGTACCTGAGTTAATGTCGATGTTTTGGTAACTGCAGGGACTGAGGAAGATATAGTTGGCTTCGGAACGGATTTTATTGGTTTTAGCAATTTTAATGGTGGGCAAACTATTTTGGTAATATTCTCATCTGTTTGTGAGGAATTGTTAACAATTATTGTTTTAGCAGCCTGAGCGTAGGTTTGAGATGGTTGTGGGGCTATTAATTTTCGGGCTTCTGGGTAAGATATGTTATTATTTGTTTTGATTTCCTGAATTTGTTTTTCGGTTTTCCACTTAGGGCAGAATTTGGAATCAGCTGTATGGGGTTGAGAGCAATTAATACATTTAGGCTCTAGAGTGCAATCTGTAGAGGAATGCCCTACAGATGCACACCTAGAGCACGTTAGTTGGCCACGGCAGGAAGTTTGTGAATGTCCGAACCTCTGACACTTGAAACAGCGCAGAGGATTCGGAATGTATGGACGGATTTTACAGTTTAAATAACCAGCTTTTATTGTATTTGGTAGTTTCGGGCTATTGAATGTTAATATTAAATGTTTTGTAGGAATAATTGTACTATCTTTTTTAATTGTAATTCTCCTGACCTGGATAACACCCTGATCAGAAAATCCCTCAAGGATTTCTGCTTCAGGGGTGGTCATCAAGTCAGTTTCAGAAATGACACCTCGACAGGAATTTAAAGATTTGTGGGGGCTGACTGTTAAAGTTGAATCTAGAAATGTTTTGGCTAACAAAAAAGATTTCGCTTGCAGTGAGGATGAAGTTTCTATTAACAAATCACCAGAACGCAATTTTCGAACAGATTTTGGATTTCCACCTATTCCGTGAAGAGCCTTTTGTATGGCAAACGGAGATTTGCGTGACATTTCATTATTAGGTAAAGTTAAAATCAAAAATCGTGCATGTTTAGCAATATCGTCAATGTTTGAGTTGGGTAATACGAGGCCTTTACCCGGGCACGAAATTTCAGGATCCATGAAAGAGAGATGGTATTCATCCTGGTGTGGCTCCACCCACCACGGAGTCCAACAAGGGAGGCAGTGTGCCGGTCATCTGGCAAAAACCAGGCACGGCGCTTACCTGGAGTACACCCAGAATATAGTGCTACAGCATCAGGGCGAGGATCCAACGGGTAAACCCGCCACCCCTTATCTGCAGCACTAACCCTACAGCAATGTCCCCGAAAAGACTTATCACCAGCCGATTGACAGGAGCGGGCTCACTCCTGCCGCCCGTCTACAGCGAAGCGTGGGCCAAAGGGTACGCAAAAGGTATCCCCAGGACACCATTTTCCTCCTTACGGTACGCCGCACACGGCAAACATGCGGGTCGGAAAACCAACGTTGTTAGTAAGAAAACAAAGAAATAATACGAACATCAAAATAAATTGTCGGAAAAAAAAATATTAAACGAATTTAACGCAATACAAAACGAAAAATATAGTATTAATGAATATATAGAGTAATCTAATAAAAAATTAATCTATAATTTTGTACATGTAAATTTCAAAAAATTGTCTGTAGTCTAGACGGGAAAAGAAGAAAAGGGAAAATTGAATGACAAGAGGGTCGAAAATAGAGAAGGATCACTAGGGTACCCCGGGTTCGTGACACCCGAGTTTACCAAAGACAGTAAACCCCTTGGGAAAAGGAAAAGATCACTAGGGTACCTCGGGATTGTGACACCCGTACTCACCTAAAGAAGGTGAGCCCCCTGAGGGGTCAGGTTCCATGAAAAATGCGTCTTATACTTACACAGGAAGCTATTTCTTCTTGGTAATTTTTTTTAATAACAGTATTATTCATAATAAGCTATTTTCCTCTTCGAGTATTTCGCCACAACTCGTATCTGTAATAAATAGATTTATGTAATTTTGTCCCGCTCCCACTTTTGCAGGGGTGTTTTTTAAAAATAATTATAATATTGTATCATTTTCATGCTTATTTTTTGTATCGTTTCCTGGCCTATCCCGTGTTAAATCGAAACTGGGTAATCTCACTAAAGTTTACTCAGGAAAACTCATACACATACCTGTAAGTAGTATGTAGCTTTACTTTCCTCTGTTCTGCGTGAGTGAATTTTAACATCACCCTGTTCAGACGAGGGCTTTTGGAGACGAACCTCGTAATTTTGAACCATGGTCAAGTGACGAGGACGACGCCAGAGCTGGCATCCCCTCTCCTAACTACCACACCACACCAACGGAGGACTTTTGAGCTCTCAACAGATTTGACGTGCATTGCTGCCTTACAGTGGTACTGGGCTCGAACTCATGACATACCAGCCACTAGTCTGTTACCTTGTCCACTAGGCTAACACGACAACTTCCTATATTCTGCAGATCATGATAAAGGGCTGATGTTAAAATAGCTTTGTATATTTAAATTACTAATATATTTTTACTTGATAAAGTCCAATCAAAATAGGACCCTCGGTGTTTTTTTTGTTTGTTGTTGTTGCACCAAGGCGTTTGGTTACCAAGCTACGCCCCTGTTATATAACTCTATATTAAATAAAAAATATTAATAGTGTATTTCCAATCTGAACAGTCTGGAGAGTAAAATGTCAAATCAGGTGTCATCCTCCTGAATTCATCGTGATTTAAAATTACGAAGTTCGTCACCTCTATACCCCTCACGTTGTTTCGAAGTGCGATATTAACAAAACAAAAGAGAGAGACCAGCCAACGAAATTCAATCAGAAATTAACGAAAAATCTATTTGTTAACTTTTTTTATAATATTAGTTTCTGTTCATATCTATATTTTTTATTGCAGAGAGCGTAATTACTGTTGGATATTGATAAGGTTTGCTTTAAAACGTTTCTAGCCTTCTGTAATAATTTTTAAAAATATTTTTCAAAAATTGATTTTTACAATGTATAAAGGTACTTTCCCTCCTTACGTGTTTTTAAAAAATTTATATTTGGGGGGGGGGGGAGTAAAATTTTTAAAAACAATGAGTTTAATTAATGATTTTAAAACATTCATTTTTTAAGTAAGCAACTTAAAAAAGAACCAGCAAAAAAGTAAACGAAAAAATTCATATTTTTTAGAAAATCTAAAATATATATATGTACTACTTCTATGGTCATTTTGCTTTGACCTTTTATCTCGCTATAATCTTACATGAAGTTTTTTCACACACCGTCGAATAGTTATAAAAATAGACTTCTAATAGAAGCATGACTTCGATATAATTTCTTATATTTTTCACATACAATAATATTTTCATTAAATTTCTCACAAATAAATTGCGTGGAAAAACTTAATAAAAGTGTAATAATGATAATATTTGATGTACAGCATAGAGAGATGCATAATAGCAATTATTTTTCAGTATTGATTGAAATGTCTATTTTTATGTTATTAATACTTTACAAAAATTCAAAAAAAAATTATTAATCCGTTTACATTAAAAATATTTTGCGTTGTAATATAATTAAAATATTCGTTCTAATCAAGATATAGAGTTAAAAATATCTAGCCAAAAAGAATAAATCAGGGAAAAAGAAATGAGAAGAATGGTTCCCACGTTTTTTTAACAAGCTAATTAAGGCGCGTTTGTGTTCGAGTGTTGGTGTCGTAAAATAGCCCCCTCCCCCTATGTGAATCATGAGATGAGTGAGAAGTTTCAATGGAGTGGTCCTAAGAGTCCTTCCCTTTTCCTGGTCTAGGAGGATCCAATTATCATATTGTAGAACCACACTTTCGTCTCTTTCATAGCAATCCTCCAAATAAAATATCAGAAAAGTTAATTTGAATAGAGACATGATAGAAAAATCAAAAGTATGAAAAAGCATTCACTTTGAAATAAATGTAAATAGTGAAAGAGAAAAAAAAGAACGACAAATTAAATTTACATTCAACCATTATTTTGATTATTTTTTTTTTAATAGAAAGGACTGAGAATTATTGGAGTAATCCAATATCATCCATTTTCAGTTTTCATGTCCTTAATTTAAAGTTACTGAGTTACACACAGCAAAGATTTTGCCACTTTCTTCTAGTAAACTAAGGTAGTGATTTTCCCTTTTGTGAGCATAATTTGTCCAGGCACAGAATGTTCAATAATACATTAAATTTTTGAAATAGTATATGGCTGTGGAAATTATCTAAAATCTGAACTTTAAAATAACTTCAGCAATAAGTTTTAAAATTCTAATTAATCCTGAATTGTACCCAATTCATTAAAATGCTTTTAAAATTTCAGAAATATAATCCCTGAGTTAGAGTTGGAAAGACAGTAGTGTTTTAAAAAAGAAATTTAAAAACTGCATTCACATATTTGTTTAAATAAAATAAAAGAAACTGAATATACACAAAGAAGTATAACATTTCAGTCAACACTGAAATTCTAAAAATCACAGCTTCCTGTTGTGAATGTGTGGTGGTGTGGAATTTAGGAGAATGAAATGTTATCTGATTAAATCCTCCACATAAAAAGTATACAAAGAATAGCATGTCAAGTTATTGAGATTTTATACATATATTGATAGAAATTTTATACATATGAAACGATTTTTAAAAAAATTATTCAACGCACACACAACAGTAAATTATAACATCAAATACTTCCTCACTAAATTATATATATATTGAAATAAAAAATAGTTAAGGGAATAGTGAGCAAATATTATTCCTTCCTATCAAAAATGCCATTTCAAAATGAATAGCCGCTTCAATATAAAGATTTTGAAGTTCAAAATGTAATATATATATATAGATTTTTTTACAAATAAATTATTTTATTATAGTTACTGTGGTGTGGAGGTAGTATGTTGGTCAAGAAATATTTATACCCAAATAAACAATTTTTGTTTTATTTTTTAATAATGATATGTTTTTAATACTTATATAAAAAACAAATTAAAATTCAGTATTCATTTTTTTTAAAAATAATAAATCTGCAACCCTTCTAAATTATTTTGAAGTACCTTCATAATATAAAAAGTATGAATATTTTTCAGAGCATCTTTTTCTATTATGATCTTATTTAAGTCAGGGCAGTTTTGTTACAAAAGCTGCTGAATTGTTCATGGTGCTAAATACTGGCTAAGTTGCAGCCTTAGTGCCAGGAAGAAAAAATGGGGAACTCTGACAGTTTTAAACATTTGAACAATTATAACTTCAGGTTCTTATTAAAATATGCAGTTATATTTCCATCTACCTCTGAAATTGTCACATCTTATTGGACTAAGTGAAGGCATTTCTGGACAGTGTAGCATTGATAATTAAAAAAATATATGCTATAAATTTGGGACTAAAACCGAGTAGTGAAAAATTGAAGCAAGCACTGAACATTCGGAACAGTAACGGGAAATTTGGGATAATGTACAATCAAGTTCAAAGGAAATTATTAAAGGAATTAAACACGAGAAAGAAAAAATGTATTAATCCTTCTTTTTAACAACCCCCAAATTAAAAAAAAAGGAGGAAGAAAAACTTATACATTTTTCTTCATTGAAGTAAAATTTTCAGGAAAAATCAATCTCATTTTTTAAAACAAATATTTAATTTGTATATCTCAATACATCAAAAATTCAAATTTTTATTTCAAGAAATTATAATTCAATGAAAGAAAACAGCCACTGTCATGTAATAATAATAATATATTCTTATTATTAGAAATCTTATTTTTTTTAAAAAAAGAATTCTGTAAGAAATTTTTTTTTTTTTTAAAACCTATATCAAAACCTTGTTTTTACTGGAATATGTGTTCCAAGCAAAATATACATTAAGGTATTTTGAAAATTTATCATTATTTTCCTGCCATTAATAATTAATTTTGAAGTACTGAAAACTTATTTTAAAATTATCTCTACTCAATATAGCTAAAAAAAAAAAAATAATACTGTTTCATGAAATTTACTTAAAAATTTTTTTTTAAAAAAAAGTACATCAATACTACTGATGATTAAAATGATTATAATACTATACTTTTTAATAATTTTTTAAAAATGTTTTCAGTTTTATACTACAGAATTTTAAGTTTAATCACACGTTTTAAGCATAGCTGAAATATGAATCTCTTATTGTGAACAATGGTTATAATGAATTTTCAGCAAAGTAAGAACAGAACTCTGAAAAATAAATTATACCCTTTATATATTAGCTAAATCACAATATAAACATAATTTTGGACTGTTTTTTAACTGAAAAATTATATGGAATTCAAGTCAATTTTTGTTTAGCATAAGCTGAAAATAATTTTAATTTTAAACAGTATTTAAAAGGCAATGCATGTAATTCCTACCATTTTATAACAGTCAATATGATATAGATAAATAAAAAACACAATTTTCTTCTTTTATCATTAATACATATATATAATTATTATATTATATATATATCAATATTTTTCTGGTTATGTTTCTTAGAATCTGTTTTCTATCATTTAGCTTTGTGGGTAGTATAATTTTGTCTTATTATTTTTTTTCATTTTATTATACTATATATAATATAAGAATTGCTCTAAATGAAAATATGATTTAATTTCAGCTGTAAAAGTTAAAAGGATTTTGTAACAATAATCCTCAAGTGTCTGTTTAGAAAAAAATTGCTAAACCTTATTCAAATGTTATAAGGATTAATAAAAATTTACTAAAAATTGCAAATAATCAAAAATATATCAATTAACTAAAATATTTTACCCTTCTATTTTAAGTCTACAATATAGTTACAGTTCTACATTTGTTTTTCCAGTTCCACTTAATATTTTTAAAAATTTAATCTTAATTCTTATTTTATAAACATACCATATTTCTAATGAACTTGTATACAACAAATAAACAATGAAAACATATTTATATCTTAAAATTCAAACAAAAATTGAAAAAACATTGAAATTGTTCAGTAGTTAAGTTATAAACAATAAACGCACAATATTTATAATAGGTTATTAGATGCACACATACTGAAACACACACTCAACACAGCATATTCAAAAAATACAATACATTGCACTTTTTTTTTCTAATTATGTTGAAAGTAGCCAATAATTCATAGAGAGCCAAATATAGCAACCCCAAAACAGAGGAATTTGAATTCCAAGGCTGTAAAAAGTAGGAATAGGTGCTGCCAACGAAATTGCGCATTACACGTCCGGCCTTGTTTGTTCCTTTTATCTATCAGACTTCAACACACTCTACTCTTTTAATTACACAGATAGCGCTTCGTATTCCGTGAACTGACATATACTATTTAATTTTAACTGTAATAAATTTCAGCAAATTTTGATTTCTTACAAATTAAGACAAAATACATGATTGCTTCAGAGTTAATTATAGTCTCTTTTATTAGTTTTACTAATTTTTGTACCGTATCCATAAAACTTAACGCTATTTTAGTACCTTGATATTATATGACAGAATCGAATGTGATATGTGTTTTGATATTGTTTATTACTTATCCACGTTTTAAGTTCTGAAACTAACAAAATGCTATTCATCATTTTTTAAACGCTATGATTTACCAACAAATCTAAAGCTAACAGTTTTTAAATATTGTCTATGGCCAAGGAACAAATCTTAATCCGACGTTGATTAAAACATCCATTTTTGTTTGAAAGGAGAAAAGTGATTTGATAAACATTATTTTTTGAACATTTTCACTTTGTAAAATTTCTGTTGATATATATCTTGTCTTTAACAATAATAAAATAAATTTTAAATTATATTCCAAGTTTCTGACATGGATATAATGTTTATTATCTTCTTTTAGAAAACTGTGGATTGAGGAACACATTTATTTAATATCTTCTGTTGTATATACGCCAATTCTATTTCAATTTTACATCGATATTCGAAATATGTTAATTTCAATTTAGGAAGTAGGTTTAGTTATTGAAATATCGTTAAATCTTACAGGGACACATAGAGCGATAGCATTAAAATCGATTTATTTCTCATCTAAGGCCTCTGAAAGGAAAAATATGCAGCACTCATAAAGCGAATCATTTTACAGTCGAAGAAATCTGACTGCCTTCTACTCCCCTCCGGGGAACGAACTTCGGCCTTGAACCCCCCATGAGAGAAAAGCGACAAAGAAACACTCCAGCTAAAACTGTTGTTCCTACCCTCCTTCTCATGTGTCGATGACGGATCTACATTTTCTGTTTCCTTTCAGAAACACAGAAAGAGAAAAAGCACAGCTCATTGAGCTGGTGCATCGTTATCTCCTGAGTTAGAAAGAGGAGGGGTCTTTTTGTATAACTAGTATAGCCGGCAAGTTTCCAGTGTTTCAACAATATGATGGGCAATACTACCCTATGCAGGAATCACTTCCTGGAAACCCCGTAAAAGTTTGCAGGCAGCGACCATAAATCTTGGTTGTTCTTCTGCCCTCTCAAATGGGAAGAGTCAGTTAAATGTTTAACCCCCCCCCTCGGTTTGCCATTTTACTTAGCATCGACAAAAGTCAAATTCTCATCTTAGATAATGTAGCACTTGTAGTGTTGTATAAGAAAATGAAATTCTCATGAAAAATGCAAGGAAGGGGAAAAAAACAAAAAAACATGGAAAAGCCCCGACAGTAGAGTAAAATCGAAGTGCCAATTATAAGAAAAACGTCAAAAATAGAAAGTTGTAAAGTATATATCAGCCAGCGATACAAGTGGCACATTTCCAATACTAAAATTACAAAAGAAATTTGACTCCTTTTGCGTGAAAACTAAAAAAAAATTCTGATGAGATGAGTTTAGTAATTATAATTCTTTCTGAATATTTATATGGAGTTGAAAAAAGAAAGCAATACTTAAAAAAAAAACCCATTTTATATTTCAGTCTAAGCCTGAGAATCAAGTGTAATGAATTCAGTCTCTTGTATCTGAAGTCAATGGAGAATCCCAGTATATTGCATTTAAATTCACAAAAAATTATTATAAATATACTGTAAATCTATTTAACATAAAGGATGGATTTGTGTTTGATCTGTATAGAAAAACAAACTATTGATGAGTTTTATTAAAATTTAATTAAAATATTCTTTACTATCTAGACTGAAATAAAAGCTTTGTCTGAAATCATAAAATTAAGATGTCCATCTTAATAAACATATTTTGTTTATATTTTTTTTCAAGAACATTTGTTTTCCATTTTCTTGTTAATTAGTGTTGCAAAGTGATAGTAAAAATTTTCCAGCTTTTTTCCCCAGCAGTCTCTGATAGCGAGTTTGGCCGCGGTAGCCAAGTGGTCAAGGTATCGGAACATGGCAGGTATGCCATGAGTTCGATCCTAGTACCACTGAAGACCCGCGGTGTAGGGGAGCAATGCACGTTACATCTGTCGAGAGTTCAAACGTCCTCCCGTTGGTGTGGTAGTTAGGAGAGGGGGGGGGTGCCAGCTCAGGTGCCGTCCTCGTCACTTGACAGTGGTTCAAAATGACGAGGTCCGTCACCAAAAGCCCTCGTGTAGCTGAACAGAGTGACGTTAATATTCACTCACTCACTGATAGCGAATTTTTTCTCTTTGTGAAGCTCCAATTATTCCTACATAAAAAAATTTAAGAATGAAACAAATTTGACATTTTTAATTAATATGACAATTGTTTAAAATTATTGCAAATTTTAATGCATCTTTCGCAACAGGCAATACATTTAAAAAAATTGAATTATTCTCAAATTATACATAATTCATTGACAAAAGAATGAAATAAACTATTTAAAATATATTTAAATAATTAAAAAATTCAATTGCATTTATTTTAAAAATAGATTTTAGAAAATATATAGCACACTAATGCGTATTTCTGGCGGTAGTTTAAAAAAAAAAAAGAAAGAAAGCTACAGAAATTTTTAGAAATATTCCCCAAATTTCAATCGGACAGATAGTTGCATTTTTAAGAATAGCATTAAAACTGCGTTTGTACTTGTATAAATGAATTTTGAAAAACGGAATGCAAAGGATAAAACATTTGAATTTGATTCTTTTCTCCCTATAGTGAATGTGGTGTTGTGTGGCATTAGAAGAATGATATATCATCTTTCGTCATCGTCTTTTCATCAAAACAATTTACAGAGTTAACATTTCCAATAATTAAATATTGATTAACATATTTGAAATTTGAAACAAGTCTGAAAAATGTAAATAAAATTATTCAAGAAAGTAGTTAATTTTAGAACTGCAATAGTAAATAAGATGATCAAGTGTATCCACTAAAAATTTGACATATTTTGATATTAAGGGGGGGGGAGAGACTAGGAAAAATTGAGTGATAAATTTTTTTTTTTTAATAAGGCATATCTTTAAAATAACCAAAACCTGCTTATAACAATTGACAATCCATGCGTAATTCAATTCAAGTGAGCTATTGAAGGAAAACGAACTAAAAGAAGGTAAAAAATTGTATTAATCTTTCACAGAAAAAGTTCCAAAATTTAAAAAAATGAAGAAAAGTATAAATTTTTTTCACTAAAATAAAATTTTTAGTAAAAAATCTTATTTTTTTTAGTATTTTATTTGCAGATTTGTATAAATCAAATATTGATTTTTACCTTAAAAGTTATTATATGAAGTAATCAAAAATAGTTTTATTGTAAAAATATTATATAAAAAAATAATACAAATAAAGAATATATAAAATATACAGCATGTAATAAATAAAGAAGATAAGAGAAAAAACTTTAAAAAATTAAACTTTTTCAATACTATTTTCTCAAATTTCTATAAATTTTAATTTTACATTAAAGTAACAAAAATTACTAAATTTCAAAAAATCACAAGAGAAAGTCAAGATTTTTTCCAAAAAATCATTTATAATGATGTTCCAGAGAAAAGGTCCAGAAACTGATCCCTGAGGACATCCCTTGTTCAAAAATCTCTTTTGAGGAATGACCTAAAGTTAAAGTCACAGATCTATCCTTCAAGAAGCTGGAAATTACGGCAAATAAGTTGTTAGGAATGTTAGATCTTTTTAAAAGGCTCAGAATACCAGGCCACCAAGCATTATCAAAAGCTCCTTTAATATCCAAGAAAACTAGGATTGTATGAAAATTTCTCTTTTTCCTTTCATCAAGGCATCCTCGGTACATTTTTGTGGCATAAAACCAAATTGGTTTTTATTGAAAAAATTATCTTTGATCAGTGGAGATTGGAATGGGATCTTTTGCAGCCACAGTGGGATATGTGATCGAAACTCCCAAACCTTAACAAAAAAACTCAAAAAAAAAAAAGCTTTACTAACACAGAAGATAGTAAAAACAGCATTAATCCACCAAAATAGGGGCGCTGCACTGCTTGTCCAAGGAAAAAAAATGAGAAAAAGAATTGTTTTTGTCTTCAATGTAAGAAAAATGTGTGCTTAAGTGAGTGAGTGAGTGACTGTAGTGTTTACTGGCGCAAGAGCCAATCTTGGCTAAACAATGTGTGCTTAAAACATATGAATACAGTCTGCTTTGAATGTTTCGAAAATAATTAAAATATTTGTTTTCTACTTTCTATTATAATTAACATTAATTACAAAGTAAGTTTATTACTGGTACATATGTTTTACTTGCGGTTTATGAAAAAAAGTATAAAATCACACACACACACAGATGTATTTTAAAAGGAAAATTTTGTAGGTTTAGTTTAAATTAATATTAGTCTTATTTGTATGCAATAAAATTAATAATTTTATTTCTATAATACAAAAAACATCTTGTGCTTTATAAATATGTATTATAATTGACTTAATTTTTTTCATATTTAAATACACCTGTTGAAAGTTTGGGGTGTTCTCTACACCACATCAGCAACCGAGTGACCCTTGGTTAAGGAAAAGCCTCATTGTACATTTCACAAACATGAGGCTTCTTTTACTTGGTATGAATAAGTAAATGTTTTTTTAAATGACTACTTTGAGAAAAAGCCTTGTTACATATTTCACAAACATGAGGCTTTTCCTTGGTATGAATACGCAAATGTTTCTTTAAATTGCCACTTTCAGAGAAGGCCTTGCTGCATATTTCACAAACATGAGGTTTTTCATTGGTATGAATACGTAAATGTGAATTTAAGTGACCAATTTGAGAGAAAGCCCAGTTGCATATTTCACAAACATAGGGCTTTTCATTGGTATGAATACGTAAATGTTTTTTTAAGGAACCACTTTCAGAGGAAGCCTTGTTGCATATTGCACAAACATAAGGCTTTTCCTTGGTATGAATACGTAAATGTTTTTTTAAGGAACCTCTTTGATGGAAAGCCTTGTTACATATTTCACAAACATGAGACTTCTCCTTGGAATGAATTCGTAAATGTGAATTTAAATTATCACTACGAGTGAATGCCTTGTTGCATATTTCACAAACATGACGCTTTTCATTCGTATGAATGCGTAAATGTACTTTTAAATTATCACTACGAGAGAATGCCTTGTTGCATATTTCACAAATATGAAACTTCTCCTTCACATGAATACTTACATGTGAATTTAAATGAACACTGTGATTACAGCCCTTGTTGCATATGTGAGGCTTTTCATTGGGCAGATTACTCAAATGATGTTTTAAGATAACATTCCCAGAGGTAGCCATCTTGCTGGTTTATATAACAGGAAATCCAAGGTGAGATCACATAAATCCTTAACTTATTTTAAGGGATGAGAAGAGGCCAGGTTGCATTATCTTTCAGGAAAGTGGTTTATAATTATACAACTTTGTAGGCTCTTTCTTTTGAATGCAATACTGAAGTTGGAAATCTAGCTGAATATCGCACTTTTAAAATATTTTCTGTTAATTCTGCGGAAAATATTCTTAAATATATAGAATAATTACAAAATAAAATGTATGTGGAAATGGTTAACTAAAATTACTTTCTCTACTGCAATTTAAACAAAACTTAAAAGGTATATCACAATACCTTTATTAAATAATTTGTAGAGCAAAAATTAGAAAGGGCAAGGACCAACTTATGTTCCATAAAACTATAAGCTTGCAGTGAAAGATAAATAGCACACTCTCTGCCCTTTTATGAATGGTTTGAAATAACATCCTTTCAGGAAAGCAATACTTTTGGTGACATAATTTTAAACAAGTTATTAGCATGTAGTCGCAAACCTTTGAAATTGAATAGATGTATTTTCTCCAATTGGATATTTTAAGAACTTATGAGGCTTTTAGTATGACAAATTCTCTCCAAGATTTATACGCCTAAACTGTTTTTCCATGAAACAATTTATACAAAACTATTTCAGACTTTTCACCTTTAAATGAAATCAGTATTATTTAAATGAAAATATCTTGATAATTTTTATGTGGAATATTTTAATAATTACTTTCTA
The DNA here is from genome assembly GCA_019973975.1 of Trichonephila clavata. Taxonomy (NCBI): domain Eukaryota; kingdom Metazoa; phylum Arthropoda; class Arachnida; order Araneae; family Nephilidae; genus Trichonephila; species Trichonephila clavata. The sequence goes on from BMAO01022574.1 coordinate 15,848, forward strand.
CAGCTAATGATGTACTGTCTTTATTGAGCAAGAAAATAGTAGTTTGAGATATGAAAATCTTAATTCTCAAGACAGAATCTTTTTAATTTCCACTTAAGAGACTTCCACGTGAAACTTTGCTAGAACACTCCATATTTATGTATTTCATCTTCTTTTCTTTAAAAGATTATATATTTTTTAATCACAGACATCTTGTATTTTTTTTATGTTCTTTACTTGCTTCCATGTGTTGGTTTGATTCTAAAGAATTTTGCACTTGTATACATTTTCCCATTCATCTGAAAATAAAATAAATGAAAAATAGCCATTAATATCAATATTGAAAAAACATAGTACAATTAGAATACATAGCTAAACAATATAACTACATGAAAATTTTCAATTTTCACAGATTTCAGAGAAACAATACCTCTTTTGACATTTTTTGCTGAACTTTTCTATACCATTCAAAACATTCATTAGCATTTTCAGTTTTCTAATGCAAATACTTACTTAAAATTTCTCGAGAACAATACTTTGTACACACTGATTTCACAATAAACCATGCTACATTTGATCGACTCAAATAATTTCCATTTACAGGAATATTTCATTTACCCCGTTCTTTCAAAAAAAGATGACCAACTCTCATTTTCTAAAGTATATTTTGCTTCACCTAAACTTGACCGGATTAGGTAGATAGAAAATATACCAATTCCCTTGAAAAATAATGCTATCTTGTTTTGAAATTTAAAATAAAGCAGATGTATAGCAATTTATAAAAAGTCATACATTAAAAAAAAATTGGAATTTTCAAAATATATTTCCACACAGGTTAATAACATGTTAAAATAATTTCTTTATCAAAGTGAATAAACACAGTCAAAACAGCGATGTGAAGAAATTCAAATATGGATGCAAACCTGTTTCAGGGTTACTTCTCGGATGAGTTTTCTATGCTTGCACGCCAATTACATGCTATTGGCTTTGCAACTTTGTTCAAAATTAAAATTCAGAATATTCAAGATATTTTCTTCGTTTTTGTTTGACGTAGTACACATAGTTGAAGAAGGAATTTTATCGACTATGCGAGCAAAATTAATTGGAAATGGAGTTGAGTGAGGCACATTGAAGGTTTATCCTTGAAGAAAATGCTACGGAATCTATCAAACAATTAACTGAAAAACTTTCAACTAAAGCTCAGCTTCTAAAAAAGAACAATTTTTGAAAAGATAACTACTTTAGGCGAGTTTTGCTGGAGAGTGAACTTGAATGATGCATTTTAAGAAGCCAAGCATTGTTACGCTCTGGTTTGTAATGCTTGTAACAATGGATCAAAATTTTCTGTAACAATGTAAAGTCCTAAAACAAAAAGGACTTACAACAATGACAAAATTTGGCATTAAAATCGGTTTTAAGCAAAACTGGAATTTCATGACGTTGCTCTATTGATTGTATTAATTAGCTTTGTTTAAAAAATAAATGCTTTTAACATGCGATTAACTTGAAATATAAAACTAAAATCCCATTCTCTACAATGTTTGACATTTTTTACAAATTTGTATGGATTTTCTTAGATTTAAATTTTAAAAAAAGATTACAATTGTTACGACCTGCATGTGCAGAGGGCGCTAGTAGTCCTCTTTGTTTACATTCTCAGTATGCATGTAATCAACCCAAGGAGCAGACGTACCAACTGTCGCTCAATAAACCATCACTATTTAAAGTTTAAAGTATACAGTCAGCGCTCTCTTTGCTTGAGTAGATAAGTTACACATAACTCAAAGTCTGCTCATAACCAGTTGAATACATTTATAGAACTACCACACCTTTTTTGGTCATAGTTATAGCTATCGCACCCCACCCAGTTCATGTGGTCACCAGAGCCGGAACCAAAATTTAAAATAGCTCCAAGAGATCTCTCAGAGCTCACCACGTTGAGCAGGCACAAATCACATCTGCTTAGTCAAATTACGCAAATTAAAAACTGTTTGGAAAATGTGGATTCACCGTTGAATCAAGCTGGACCAAAAAACAAGCTTGCATTGCTTTCCAAGATCAAAGGAAAAATTGATGTCTTACAGAACGAAAGGTACAGAGTTCTTTCGGATGAGGAGCTTCCAAATTTCGAAAGCAATTTGGACAAAATGGAAGAAGACGCAGATAATTTAGAGGTGAGTCTCAATACAGTACTTGAACCTTCTAATGTGAATACCTCTGAATTATCTGTTAAAAATAATTTTGCTAATTGCAATGTGAAATTGCCATCCATTAATTTACCAGAATTTTCAGGACAGTATATTGACTGGTTGCAGTTTAAATCCCAATTCGTATAATTAATTCATGAAAACACTTGTTTATCAAACTCTGAAAAACTGTATTATTTACAATCTGCCTTCAAAGGTCATGCAAAACAATTGCAAACAGTAAATGATTTGTACTCATCTTTATTTGAAGCCTTAGAAGGCAGATACGAAAATAAAAGATAAATTGTAAATAGCCATATTGCTGAACTTTTAAATCCTAACAAAATCAAATTTGAATCTGCCTTTCACCTGAGAAATTCAATAGATTCCATTCAGAGTAATCTTAGAGCCTTAAAACAATTAGAACCTAACACACTGTGTGAATCAATGTTAATTTTTGTTATAACTCAACAAACTAGAATCTAGACGTTGAGTTATAACAAAAATTAACTAGACTATGTGATTCATTAACTAGAATTGCACAATCCATCATCTAGAGCAGGGGTCGGCAACCTGTTTGTCCTTAAGGGCGCAATACTAAATTTGAAAATCACAGAGGGCGCATATTTTACAGATAATCAACAGGTATAAATAGGCATTAAAAAAAACAATGTTTTATAACTTTATTTTGTTGGTGTCATACATAATGATACATATAATTCAGTGTGAAACTTGGGTGTCCATATTTCAGCTAATTTCTTATAATTGGGGATATATTTAGAGTTCCCGGTCTTTAAACAATTATCTAAATGTGAGTCATTAAGATTTGTTCAGTATTTTGATTTCAAATATTTCATATTTGAGAACAAAGACTCGCAATTGTATGTTGTTGCACAATATGAATAAATTTTTAGCGCACGTTTCCTTAAAATAGGATACTTACTTTCATCGACTAAGTTCCAAAACATTTTATCATTACTATGCGCTTTTAAAATAATATCACTTTGCAAGTTTATTATTTCTAATTCTAGGTCTTCGATATTATGAAGCTCGAAATACACTGAAACTATTTCAAGGACATCAACTTCAATAACATTGAATGGATTTATGAAAAATCTTAGAACGGGTTCTAATGCTGCAAAATCTTCAAATCTAGAAGAAAACTCTTCTATTAGCTTATCTATAATTTCTAAATATGATGTAGCAGTAAAATTTTCATTATTCAAATTTAAACTCTCAACAGTATATTTTATATTTGGGAAATGTGATAAAGATTTTTTCAATAGATGGGATTTCAACAACACTAACTTGCATTTGAATGCATTTACTGCACTAATCATGCCAGCGATATGCTGATTTTCCCCTTGTATTTTTAAATTTAATTCATTCAACTTTGCCGTTATATCTGTCAGAAATCCAAGGTCGATTAGCCAATCCTTATTTTCTAATTGCTCGTAAAATTCGCCTCTTGATGCAATAAATTCCTTTATTTGTGGCAAAAGCATGATAAACCGCTCAAGTATTTTACCTCTGCTCAGCCACCTCACTTCAGTATGTAAAAGAAGATCTGTGAACTGAACGTCCTCATCTTCTAAAAGTAATTTAAACAATCTGTGTTGCATAGCTCCCGATCTTATGGAATTAATAATTTTTGTTACTATCGTAAATACGTGTTGAAAACCGATTGTTTTTGCGCATAACATTTCCTGATGTATGAGACAATGATAAGAAATAAATTTCGGGAATAAGGAATCCTGTCTACATAAGGCAATAAATCCTTTTTTCTTACCAGTCATTGCTGGAGCCCCGTCTGTTGTAATTGAGGATAACTTTTGTACAGGTAATTTTACATCAGTTATATACTTTTTAAAAGTAGAAAAGATATCTTCTCCTCTGGTGCTTCCCTTTAATGGCAGAACTTTAAGGAATTCTTCCTTTGTTGTACAATCAGAAAATACCATCTTCATGCAAATTGCTAATTGTGATATATTTGTCACGTCTGTCGATTTATCCATCTGTAGCGAAAAGAAAATACAATTTTCCATATCATTTGCTAATTCTGCCTCCAAATTCTTCGCAATTACTTCAATTCTTCTAGTAACAGTTCGTGCTGATAATTGCAACGTGTTTATAGCTGAAACTATTTTATTTTTATTTTTAAATTGTTCAAAAAGTGAATCAGCAGCTTCTAACATGGCTTCTTTCACTAATTCTCCATCTGTAAATGGTTTTTTATTCTTAGCTAGCAAATGCGATATTTTATATGACACGATCGTTGCTGCTTTATGTTGTTGCAGTGGTTTAGTAAAAACACTTTGCTGGTTAGTTATTGAAGATTTTAAAGAAATAATTTTTTTCTTCTAATTTCAGAGTTCATTGGATAGTCACAATCAAAATTGGTATGAACGGTCTTAAAATGTCGTTCAATATTACTTTTCTTGGGAATCGCAACACTATTATTACACAACAAACAAATACACTTCCCTTTGTAATCAACGAAACAATATAGATGTCCCCATTCATCGTTAAAATAATATGTTCTTTTTCTTTTACATTTACATTTATCCATGAAGGGTTTTAAAAGAAAATAATTATTTCGGATTACTTGATGGTTTTAAATGCAAGGTCTACGCGTGGTCTATTCAAAATACGATCACACACTAACAAAAAATACGTGCGTGCTATTAAGATACGCTCAAGGTTAGCAAACTGCTAATCTATGCACAATCCTAAACTCAACTGACTACTTGCTGTATATCGCCGTTTGACAAGAGTGAAAAAAAACCAAAATTACTATTCAAAATAAGAGAGACATTGCAACAACCTCTCCCTTCGAAATCTAGTTTTATTCTGCCTAATAAAAAATAGTGATTACACTGATCTAAGCAATAAATTAGAAGCGAGCGCTCTGGCGCCACATAGACAAAACAAAAAGGGAAAGTTTTGCTTCAAGAGTAAGTAAATCGCTCTGGCTATCATACATTTACATTAGTCCAGCAAGGGCGTGATGGCGCCGTGTTGCCTACCCCTGATCTAGAGTCTAGATGACGAATCGCATAAGCAATATGAAATGGAATTACATTCCAATAATTTGCCTAGATGGGATAAATTTTTAGATTTTTTAGTTAAAAGAAGCCAAGTCTTAGAAAACTTGCAAAGGAATTATTTGCTGAAAAACAAGAACGAATATTTTCCGAAATTCAAATCATTTATTGTAAAAAGTGAGAAAAAAACCTGTCCCTTATGTTCTTCTGAACCACACCCAATTTTTAGGTATAAACAATTTCACGATATGTCTGTTCAAGACAGAAACAACAAAGTGAGATCCCTTAACCTATGTTTTAATTGTCTTGGTCATCATCTTATTAAGAACTGTGTAAAACTGAACAAAAAATGTAAGTTTTGTAAGGTGAATCATAATTCTCTTCTTTGCAAAGCAAGTGTACCTCGACAAGTATCAAACGAAAACAACAGAAATTTTCCCTCTCCACAGAGTTCATCAGGAGTTATTCATGACCGGAGTCCCGCTAATTCACCCCTGGAACAATATACCCCAACCACTGCATGCTTTTACAATGACGTTGGAGAGAGATCAGTTTTGCTTTCGACCACCAAGGTCAAAGTTCAGAGCGCAGCAGGGGTGTGGGTTTCTATGATCGTCATCCTTGATTCTGGCAGTTAACAAAGTCTTTGTAGCTTCGAAGCAGCAAATGTCTTCAGTTTGAAGAAACAAGATTTCTCTGCAACTATTGCAGGTGTTAGCAGGAGTTGTTTTTCCGTGAGAAAAAGGGTTTCAACTGAGATATCGAACAGGGACTCATTTAAAAGAAAACTCAACTTTCTTTTAGTCCCTAAAATAACAGCCATTTTATTGAACTAAAATGAATTTGCCTCAAAATATAACTTATGCAGATGCGGAATTTAATATTCCCAAATGAATCGATATTCTCCTGGGAGGTGAAATATTTTATGAATTATTAAAAAGTAAAAAAAATAAAATTAGATGACAATTCAATGATATTGCAGGACTTTGTTTTCGGGTATATCGTAACAGGTTCCATTCAAAACGATCAATCAAACTATTATATTTGCAATTTCATTCAAGATCAGGTTGATAAAAATTTAACAAAATTTTGGGATTTAGAAGCAATAGGAATTAAAGAAGAATCTAACTGTGATCCAGATGACCAGGCCCTGCAACATTTTAAATCTTCAGTATGTTTCAATAGTGGCCATTATGAAGCTGGGTTTCCCTAGAAAAGTGATAAACAAGAGTTAAATAACAATTTTTCCGTAGCAGAAAACCGTGCCAAATCCTTAGCAAAAAGATTCATTCGGGACTCAACTCTGTTCAAACAATATTTTGAAGTTTTGAAAGAATATGAGTCAGAAGGGATGATAGAAAGGGTTTTGCAAACTGAAAAACCAACTGATAGAGCAGTATTTTATTTACCGCACCAATCGGTCTTTCGCCAAGAAAGCCTTACTACAAAAATGCTCATTGTTTTCGATGCAAGCTCCCATGAAAATGGACAATTAGCTCACAATGAGTGTATATGGTCAGGTGCGAATTTAAATCCAAACATATTCCACCTGATAATTTATTTTCGCTTGAACACGATTGCTATTACTGCAGACATAGAATGTGCATTCTTGCAAATCTCATTACGTGACGAGGACAGAGATGCAATTAGATTTCTGTTTCCAGAACTTGAACCAAACAAAACAGATTCCTACAAGCTTCAAGTGTACAGATTTAAGCATGTGATGTTTGGTGTCAAGGTAAGTTCCTTCTTACTCTCTGCAACAGTTAAATATCACATTGAGAAATACCGGGAGCAATATCCAGCAGCAACGCAAATGCTTGACACTTGTCTCTATGTTGATGACGTAATTAGTGGTGCTAAGAACATTTCCCAAGTCTTAAAATTATCAAAGGATGCTGACACAATCATGAAGAATGCCAGCATGACACTACGGAAATGGAATTCAAACAATCAATCACTGATGAGAACTTAGAAAGGGGAAGGACTTGAGATACATGCTCGTCACTCGGAAGACAGTCCCCAAATCCCTTTATCAAAGGTTTTAGGGATACCATGGAATGTTGTCCATGACTATTTCACAATTGATGTGAAAGGACTTATGGAATTGGATACGTCAAAACCAATCACAAAAAGATTTGTGCTTCGTCAGCTGATAAAATATACGATCCAATTGGGTTTTTGTCACCTTACACAATTAGGCTCAAATGCCTATTACAAGAACTTTGGCTATGGAAGTTAGCCTGGGATGATGAGATACCACCAGATATTTATGCAACATGGTCACAATGGTGGTCAGAAGTTCCACTTTTATCAGAACTAAAGATTCCACGAATGATCCTCAATTCCGGTGGAGATTCATGTGATGTCCAAATCTATACATTTTTTGATGCCAGTCAAAAGGCGCATGGAGCAGCCGCCTTCTTGAGGGTCAAGTACAAGGACAGAATTGGCGTTAATTTCGTGACATCCAAGAGCAGTGAAAAAATTATCCCTGCTCAGATTGGAACTGATGGGTGCTTTACTTGATACATGCTTAGCAAAGGAAGTAAAGAAAATCATTGATCAAAAATGTTCAACCAAAGCCTTTTTCTGGACAGACTCTCAGATCACCTTATATTGGATCAAATTCCCAAGCCATAGATGGAAACCCTTTGTGGTGAACAGGCTTCGCGAAATTCCAGCCCTCACCGATCCTAACTAGTGGTTCCATTGTTCAGGCAAGGACAACCCAGCAGATCTCCTTACCAGAGGAATTAGCCAACTCCAAGTGGTGGAATGGATCCTCGTTTCTACGTGAAACCGACTTCCTGACCAAGGGACTAAATGAATCTATCCCAGAAAGGTTGTATTTAATAGAAATGAAAAGAACTCAAAGCCAAAAAGGGACATTTCCTTGAAAACATAATTCATATTTCAAATAATTATATAAAATTAATTCGTGCTGTAAGTTTTCTTTACAGGTTCATACATAACTGTAGAACCAGAACTGCAAAGATAAAGGGACCCCTTACTACACAATAGGTAAGTCATGCTGAGAACTGGCTGATCCGCTTATTGCATGAAATGCATAAATTGTTGGCAGGTGAGCCTATTCCTATTAGAAGCAAATTAACCCCCCTTAATGTTTTTTTTGATGAGAGTAACATCATTAGAGTAGGAGGCAGACTTGCAAATTCAAATGAGAAGGGTAAATTCCCCATGATTTTACCTAGTAGAAACATTTTAACTGATATCATATTGAGCTATTATAAATATTTGCATGCAGGACCCCACTCACTCTTGTACCTTATTTGTCAAAAATTCTGGCCACTCAATGGCAGAAATAACAGTCGTAGAATTATTCATGAATGTGTGATTTGCTTAAAAAATAAGCCCTTCACAATGAATCAAATTATGGCCAACCTACCGAGAGATTGTGTAACTCCAAATTATCCCTTTAATATCACGGGCATTGATTTTGCAGGCCCATTCTTTATTAAGCTTAAAAATCAAAGAAAAGGTGCTCTAAATAAAATTTATATAGTAATATATGTATGTTTATGTACAAAAGCAATTCATTTAGATTTTGTGACAGAGCTCACATCCCAAGCATTTATAGCAAGTTTAAAACGGTTTTTTGGTAGAAGAGGTAGGTGCGCAAAAATCACCAATGACAACGCTAAAACATTTGTTGGTGCAAATGCCGAAATTAAAAAATTGTCCAAAATGATTAAATTACCTGATCAAACATTAGCAGAATTTTTGACTAATGAATCCTTAGAGTGGAATTTTATCCAACAAGGTCCCCAAACCATGGAGGGCTATAGAAAGCAGGAGTAAAGTCATTTAAATTTCACTTAAAAACAGTTGTAGGGAACACACATTTAACTCTCGAAGAATTCATCACAATACTTTGTGAAATTGAAGCAGTGCTAAATTCCTGACCACTCACTCCTTTGACATCAAATTTTGATGATTTCGAAACTCTGACCCCTGGACACTTCTTAGTAGGTAGACCCCTAACTTCTATAGTTGAACCGCAAATAACCGATATAAACCAGAATCGGTTGTCGAGATGGGAAAAAGTAAAAAAATTACCCAACACATATATAAGCTTTGGAAACGCGATTATTGAAATAATTTACAAAAACGTCACAAGTGGAAATTTAAAAAGAATGATGTTTCTGTGGGAAACTTAGTTTTAATCAAAGATGAAAATCTTCCCAGTATGAAATGGAGTACTGGTCAAATAACCGAAGTATTTCCTGGCACCAATGGTAAGATCCGAGTTGTGAACCTGCATGTGCCAAACGGAAACATTAAAAAGAGCCGTCAGAAATCTTTGTATATTATCTGTATGAATTTTGTTATTCATAATTATCCTACATGTATACATTAACTTAAATCGTATTTTAAGTATCACCAAATGTATTGCTTTTTTTGCATTTAAGTACTGTGAATATTGTGCATTTACATTTAATCATTGTGCATGTATTTTTGCCTTGTAAATATTGTGTATCTTGTATTTTAGTACAGTAAATTGCATTATGTATTTGTATTGAAATTTCATTCCAATGGCAGGGACTCTGTTATGACCTGCATGAGCTGAGGGCGCTAGTAGTCCTCTTTGTTTACGTTCTCAGTATGCATGTGATCAACCCAAAGAGCGGACATACCAACCATTGCTCAATAAACCATCATTATTTAAAGTATACAGCCCGCGCTCTCTTTGCTTGAATAGATAAGTTACACATAGCTCAAAGTCTGCTCATAACCAGTTCAATACATTTATAGAACTACCACACCTTATGTGGTCATAGTTATAGCTATCGAACCCAGCCCAACAACTATTTTTCAAGTAGATTGGTACATTGTATATCTTTCTCAATGCTTTCTGAGATGGAATACAGTAAAATTTTCTATTTTTCTGCTTTTTTGCACATAAAATATTTTTTTAAAAAAAGGCACTTTTCAATTTCCAGGAGCCATAAAAATAGAAAGAGAAAAATTGCTAAAAACACCAAATGCCGGTAATAATTAATTGTAATAAACCTATGACAGAATTGACCAGTTTGAGGTTTATGAAGCACATGAAAAAAGAACACTTTCTGATACATTACCTGCTAGTTTTCTTTAGTTTAGAAAAAGTGATTTTGAGTGAAAAATTTTAAGAATATAAGAAAATGCTGAAATGTTTTCATTAGTTAGTATTATTTGCATTTTTAAACTTTTTTTTTTATACAGTGAATGCACAAACAAATGTTTAGGTTTTCTCTTCCATATATAATAATAATGAATAAATAATTTGATATGGCAATACTAATATCCCCTTGTTTCTGATTCACCTAACTAATCTCTGAAATAACATTACAAAATTTGAAGTTATCACTTCTATTGTATGGTCATAAGTGCACACATACTCTTTTAGTGTAAAAAACAAAAGAAAACAGAAGGGATTTTCCAATGGAAAAAGGTAAGGCTATTCTTGAAAATTTACAATATGAAAAGGAAATGACATATGAATTGTTTTGTTACATCCGGGATACCAAACAATAGAACATTAACAATCCAGTAGGTAGTACAGATAAAAAAAAAAACATCTTAAATATTCCTTTAGTACAGTATAATAAAATTTTATAAAAGGTATTACAAAATAAATTATGTATAAACAATGTTTTAAGTTTTAATGACTGGGAAGAGCTTTTTAGATACTTTTAGTTAAACAAACTTCATCAAAAAAGTTTTGCATGCACATTTATATAATCTCCTTTTCAATTTTAATGTGACCTGTGGGACACTTGCAAACCCAAGAGTTTTGTGGAACACAGTTTGAAGACCACTGTTCTATATGAATGCTGAAGCGAACATAACAGTATAATTCTTTATAAATAAAAATTTTTAAAGGAAAAATAAGTGGATTAAAAGCAGTGGAAAATTAACTTTCATGTTTTAATCAGTTGTATTAAAAATAAACTAACAATATGATGTAATTTAATTTTTACTGAATGGATATATTACCATAGAACATTATGTATTGTATTTTTCAAAATTTAACTCACAAAATTTATAATTAGATTCTCATAATATTCTATAAATTCCATGTAAAAATAAATTATGTAATGGGTGAGTATTGCGTCTTTTAGAGTGAGTAAGTGAGGGGTGCCACAGTTTTTTTATAGAGAGTTTAGAGCAATATTGAATGATTACTCTTACTTCTATAAATAAATTAGTTTTAAAATTTTGTTGCCGAATCTGATTCAATTTTCTAATGTATGTATTTGAAAAAAAAATCATTTTTGCCTAACAGTACCCCTAAGAAAGTACTTTTTAAAAGCAGGACTGTTTTGTTTTTCAAATTTTTAGTCAGCAGAGCACAACAGTAAATAAGTTGTTCTGCAATTTATAGTCTTCTATAATTTAAATAGTATCATTACTTTTGAGCATTTCATTAATCAAATTGATTTAAGATAATTTTTTTAGTACTGTATTAAGTGATCCGGTTAAAGTGTAGTATGGGGGGGGGCCTAGGTGATGTCAATTTCTTTTGGCAACCAAAATCTATCGCCAAGCTACTTCACTTAGCAATAGGTGTCCGTAAGCCAGAATGAATTCATGATTCATTGCCAGAATGATTCACCATGATATCCATAAAAAAAATCCCTAAATCCAAAGCCCCCCTTCCCACACTACACTTGAGCAAGCCAGTGATCCTTTAAAAATGCCATCCTTTTTTCTAGCTATTCCTTTCAATAAAACTTTTGGTTTATTGCTGATTTCCAATATTTCACACATTGACAATTTCTTTAACCCATTTCGGCCCTGCGTCATATTTGTAGGACAGTTCATTTTGACCATTATAAATAAAGCTATTCAACGTTTTGCCTATTCTTTTTCTACCCCCGAAGAGAAATAATTTCACCCTATTTACTTGAACCAGTTTGGACCGGATGGAAGCATTTTTCAGCCAGCTGCAGACACTTAAACTTCGCCATTTTCATGATTTTTCTTGCTGAATTTCATTGTAATCGTAAGAAAAGGTTTTAAAGGTAAGTTTAAATATTTTTTCAGAATTTATATTTCAGATATTCTATTAACCAATATCTTATAATGTGTAAAAATTATTTTTTTTATTAGTTTTAATTACAAATTTAAACTACTGTCCTAAAAATAAGACGCTGGGAGGATTCGTTAAATTTTCTGATATTTAGTTTATTTCGTAGGTGCTCAAGATGTCACAGGAAAAAGTTTTTAAAACTGCTGAGGAAGCTGTATAATATCTATTTTCGTAGGATAAAGATGACACGGAAACCCTTGAACCGTCTGTAAGAGATGTAGCAGGTAGTATTTAAATTTCTGTACCTTATGAAAACCACAATGATCATAGAGAAAAAGATTTATCAAACAAAAGTAAACAGCGAAGTTGCTCGGAATCAGGATAAAATGCAAGAAAGAAAGGTATAAAAGAGTTAGTAGCAGATTGGAAAAAAGTTCCACCAAATTTTAATTTTTCTGATGAAAGTAATGTCTTAAAAATAAACTACGAAAAAGCTAAGCACTTTAGAAGGTTTATCGCTCGCAGAAGTTTTTGAAGAATTTTTTGTATCTGACATATTTGGAACATATTTTAACAAAAACAGAAAAATGTGCCAAACAAACCAGATTTTTCCTTAACAACTAAAGAATTAAAAACATTTATCGTTTTTATTTTATTTTCTATGGATATAACACACTATCAAGTGAACGTGACTATTGGTCAGATGAAGAAGATTTAATGGTTCCTACAGTAAAAAACTCATTGAATAGAAACACATACTTTGAAATAAAATCTATGATTCATTTTGCTGATAATAATGAAGCCAAGTCCCAAAAAAATGACAGAGCTTTTAAAATTCAAAAATTAATTACTGAAATGCATGCAAACTTTCAGAAATGGGGAGTTCTTGACAAGCATCTATCGATAAAATGATGATTCAATATTACGATCATCATTACTTCAAGCAATACATTAAAGGTAAACCCTTAATGTTTGGGTATAAGATGTGGGCATTATGTGGGAACAATGCTACAGCTATAATTGTGGCAAGGAAGTTGTCGATGCTGCCTCTACCGTAGTTCTTTCAAATAAGCCCTTGGGAACTAGAGTTGAAAAAAAAATGCTTCAGCTAGTTACTGATCTCAAGAGTCATAATTTATTTTAATAATTTTTTAATTCCTATAAATTGTTAGTTAACCCAAGAAAGAGTGGATTTCGAGCAACAGGAAAAATAAGAAGTGACAGAATACAGCATTGCCCCCTTGAAATTGATTCTACTTTGATGTGAAAAATAAAATGATAACAAATGTGTTACACTTACGGCAAATTTTGACATAATTGAGTCACTAACATCTGTTTCAAGGCATGAAAAGGGAAAAGCTGAAAAAAATAAAATCGAACAGCCATGTCTCAAACAATTATAACAAAAACATGGGTGGTGTAGATTCTCATGGTTGGCTGTTAGAGAAACATACCATAAAAATCCGTAGAAAAAAATAGTATTGGCCAACTTTTACCTGAATTCTAGACATGGCTGTTGTAAATACCTGCGTTAGTTACAAAATGGTAAATGCAGAGAAAGAGATTATCAAAGAAATAAGGAGACATATTTCAATAGCCTATCTAAAAAAAAAACACAGTACAAAAACAAATTGGTAGACCAAGTTATACAATTTCACCTAAAGTGAAGGAAATATACACTGTTAGATGTAATGGAGTTGGCCATATGATAAGTAAAAGAGAAAAACAAAGATGATGACAAATGCAAAATTGTTCGGGAAAACCTCTTACATTTTGCATGAAATGTAATGTAACTATGTACAAAATGTTTTCCAAATTACCATAAATAGTGTGAATATATTTAAACTTAATAAAAAATGTCAAATTTATTTATGTTTCATTTTATTTTGCATTAAATATTAAAGTTCAATTGTTTGGAAACAGAAATGTAATCAAGTAACTAAAAACAAAGAAGAACAAAGTGTTCAAAAAACTTCCATATCTACCCAGCATCCTATTTATAGGACAATTGGTTCAATTTTCTCAGATCCTAAATTAATGGTGTGGAGTTTTATTGTATATTATATTTAAGTGTTTAGAACATAATTTTAAAAGTTTTTAACAAAATTTCAATTTATAATTAAGTTGGGCGTTAACCGGTTAATCTCTCTTTTCTTAGATTATGCTATATTTAAAAAAACAATTGTGGAGGAGAAACTATTACATTTTTATACAATATACAACAACACATATATTTTAATAGACTCAATACCCTGCATTCAACTGTTTGATGTCTTACAATGATATGCATTCAACAAAAAAAAAAAAAAAAAAAAAAGCATATTTTTTATAATATAATTTTAAACTTTACTTTACATGTAGAATAAAATTTAAAAAAAGCAGAAGAAATAAAAGAGTAAGAGACAAATGATATAGCTTTTAAAATTATTGAATTATGTTGCTTTTATAAAAAAAGAAATGCAATGCGAATTCTTTCGAATATTCATACTAAGATTCTATCAATCTTTCATTCATACAAAAAACAACCATTACTTTCTTACTGTTGTGACTCGATGAACTATTCTTTTTCGATTTCTGTGGATGAGTCAGTCACGAATAATATATGAGATAAATAAAAATATTATTTAAAATTCATTCATCCTTTTAAAATGATTAAAAACCACAGAAGAAAACTATTTTAGATCATTAAGCTTTTCATTGATGTTCTTCCATCAACAGCAATATCAACAACTCTTTTGTTGCCGATCAGAAAAACTAAATTTACAAAAACAAAGATAATATATAAATATTGTTTTGGTTGGGAATGCATCCCCTCTCCGACCAATCAGCGTCAAGCTGATGACGTCATTATGTTGCTGTTCTGTTCTTGCTTCAGATCTACTAAAAACTTATTGTTGTAACATTGTGTATTGCTATTGTCGGGAAATCTTCAATAACGTGGGCTGGAATTTTCTACAGCCAAATCCTCTTTCCTAGACGAAAGTCGATCGCCAAATCGTATCCTTGAGAGGAACCGGTTTGTAGTAACCATATGCGATATGATTCTATTCAGAGAGAAAACTCCGAGTAGTAATACATTGTATTCCTAACATTCGGGTTTTAATTTTACTGTTGATGCTTTCTGAAAATATTACCAGTGTAATTTAAAGGGTAGGTTAAACGATTTCTGAATTCACAATTTTAAACTTTTTTTTTTATCCAAAATCAGATTAAAAAAAAAAAAAACTTTATGTATATGTCAACTAAGTTAAGTGTCAAGTTTTTTTTCAAAGAAAAATGTTTTTTGAATTCGAAGCTACATTACATTATTTTTATAAATACGAGACATAAGTATCAAATGAAACATAGTTTTAATTTTTTACCCGAACAAAGGAAAATAATTATTTATAATTTTGAAAAAAATACACATTTTAGTACAATCAAAGCAGATTGTCTAGTCAATATTGAGACAGAAACTAATCCAGAAATCTCATATATCTTCCTATCCTAAATATCTATTATTTGTTTTATCTCTATCTATTATTACTGAAGACGATCTTTTTCTTATAACTATTTTATTTACCTTATGTACAGGAGCAATATCAAAAACGAAACATGGATGAAATTCTACAAAAACAAAACCTCTCTGTTGCCAGTACCGCTAGCTGAATAACAAGTTACATAATTAGAAAAGACAACAGGAAGTGTGAAATATAAAATGAGTGGCAACATTCTCCCACCTTTTGTATTGCAGACAAACACTTTAGAGCAATACAAAACATAAACAAATTATTACACACTTACCTTACAAACTCAAAACCTTATATATGACATTACAAAGTAAAATTATTAACAGTTCACAAATTCAGTCTTTTAACAGGAATTAATGGACGGCCCCATCGAGATTTCTTTCCTTCCTTGAGAACATCAGTTGCAGTAGGGCCTGGGTTCTGAGCAGCTATATCAGTTCCATGGTGGTCCTCGATGAGATGGTCACTAGCGCTGAGCTCCAAAGGATAAATTCGTTGAAGCGGTCGTATGATCTCACCACTGGCTAGTCGTAATTTAGCCACACGCTCCACGCCGTCCTTGCCTGGAAACAATTCGATCACTTGCGCCAAAGGCCAATTCATTCGGTTTGGTTCTTTGATTCAACTATGACGATTTCACCCGGAGAAATTATCTTTCTTCTTGAAGCTACTTTGGGACTTCTTACTAACTCTCCAAGGTATTCTTTGTAGAAACGTTTGCGTAAATTTGATCGTAAAGTGTGAAGATAACGCACTCGTTTCAACATATGCTGAGAATCAATCAGATCCAAATCAAATGTTTCTCTTTCTTTAATATCTTGGATGAAATGAGCAGGCGTGAGAGGTTTCATCTCCTTCGGATCGTCTGACAAACATGTCAATGGTCGCCCATTTATTGTAGCCTCACAATCGGAGAGTAAAGTCAACATCTCTTCATATGTTACGCATGCTTTGCCCAAACACTTTCGGAGGAGTTCTTTGATGCTGCGAACCATCCTTTCCCAAAATCCTCCGTACCATGGGGCGGAAGGAGGGCTAAACAACCATTTTATTTTCATTAAAGAACATTCGGCTTGAATGAAATCCCAGTCCAAAGATTTCAAAGCATTAGCTGCCCCTACGAAGTTTGTACCATTATCAGTGTATAGCGTAGAACCTCTTCCTCTTCTTGCCCAGAATCTCCTCAAAGCTTGCATAAACGATTCAGTGGAGAGAGATGAAACTAGTTCTAGATGAACTGCTCGATATACTGCGCATGTGAATAGCACTATCCACGCTTTGCTACCACCACGTAAGGAAAGAGGACCGGCCAGATCTGCGCCGGTTATTTGAAAGGCTGCAACTCTGTGTATTCTGTCGGGAGGTAAAGGAGCTGGATCTGGGTTAACTTTGCCAGCTGTCAACCTTTTGCATTTTATACATTGTCGTAAAATTGCTCTTACAACTCTCCGACCTTTGGGAATCCAGAATTTTTCTCTTAATTGTGCTAAGGTCGTTAACACTCCAGCGTGCATTAAGGATCTATGAGTATGCAAAACCAGTCTTTCTAGAAGAGGATGGTCTGGTAAAAACTGTAGGATGCGTAAAGTCCTCTGGGTCTTGACTGAGAATCAGTCTCGTTTGAACTTTCAGGATGCCCTTTTCCTCGTAAAACTGTATCGTATCCTTATACTTCTCACGTATTTCAGAGGGCCATTCTGATTGCATGATTTTTATTAGAGTCTCCTCTGCCTTTTGAATCTCTTCACATGAAAGTGAATTAACTAATTTAGGAGAGTTTCTCTTAATATTGTTGCAGAATCTGAGAACATAAGCAGTCATTCGGAGAATCTTCCTATAGCTAGAAAAGTACAGGAATCTATCTCCAAATCTAACTTCGTTTTCTGTGGCTACATTTGTCACAACTGTCTTACGCCGCTCTAGAAATGCTTCATCCGGAGTCTCCGATACCTCAGAACATGGCCAAGATTCTTCATCGTTATACAGCCAGCCGGACCCTCCCACCATTTGCTTTGCAGGAGGTCTGACCAATCACAGCATCGGGTAGCTAGATCAGCAGGGTTGACTTCTCCAGGTACATGTCTCCAGTCATCTATATTGGTCAAATCCCTGATTTCCTTCACTCGATTTCCAACGAATGTGTTCCATGGCTCCTTTTTCTTAATCCAGCTTAAAACCACCATTGAATCGCACCAAAAATAGGTTTTAGAAGTAGTTCGTAGGATAGAATCCACAGTTTCTGCTAATCGAGCGCCTAGAGTTGCTCCCAACAATTCAAGTCTTGGGATTGTGGATTTTTTCATTGGAGCAAGTCGAGCTTTAGCTGCCATGAGTTTGGCAGTCACCTGTCCTTTGAATTCACATCGTAGAAAGGCACATGCAGCGTAAGCGTAGGCAGAAGCATCCGTGAAGATGTGCACCGTGAAATCATCGTAATTTTCAGCAAACAATCGTCGAGATATTGCACATTTAGACATGAAATGCATGGTTCTCTCCCAAAGTCTATATTTATGTTCAAGTTCTACAGGCAACACCTCATCCCAGCCTATTTTTCCTCTCCAAGCTTCTTGCATAAGCAATTTTGGTAACAATAAAGCTGGAGCCGTAAAGCCAATCGGATCGTATACACTGTTGATCACAGATAGCAGTACCCTTTTTGTAACTGGCTTTCCTTGGGTGCAATCTATATTTGACGGTAACTTGCAAGAGAGTTCGTCGCTGATTACATCCCAACTCAGGCCAAGTACCATTTGTTTATCTTGATCTTCTTAGAGTCATTAGAAGCCCAACAGCGCAATTCAAATGCGCCTTCTTTCATTATTTCTATGGATTGCGATTCCAGTTGTTCCAGTTCTGTAACGTCATTAACACTCGTAACTAAATTGTCCACGTAAAATCCTTCTTTTAAATGACCAATTGTCTTCCTGAGGCTCCCTGTTTGGAATTTTTCTTGTTCTAGATGGTAACTTATAGTGGCATTCAGCAGAAAAGGGCTGGAGGAAACGCCGAAGACTACTCGACAATGACGATAAATTCTTATTTTCGAGCATTCAGTGTTCTCCCACCATAAAAATCTTAAGACATCTCTATCTTCAATTCTCAAACGTATCTGTAGAAATGCCTGTTTCACATCTGCAATTACACCTATGGCACCAGAACGGAATCTTAATAGTAAAGGCAGTATTTTATGTATAAGACTTGGGCCCACACTTAAGCATTCATTCAAAGAGGCATATCCCGGTTTCTTGAACGAAGCGTCGAAAACTGGGCGAACCTTCGTGGTATTGCTTGAGGGCTTAATGACAGGTCTGTGAGGTAGGTAATGGACTTCCTTGGCAGGCTGATCTAATGCGACAGCTTCTATAATACCTTCTGACTCCCACTGTTTAAATACATTATCGTAGGCTTCAAGGTAATTTTCGTTTATCAAACGCTTAGTTGCTGTACGAAGTCTGGATTCTGCTGCGTCGTATTTATCACATAGAGCAGGATGTCCAGCTAGCCATGGTAAAGCCACTTCATATCTTTGATCTTCACAGAGCCTAATGTTTCCTTAAAATGGGTCAAAGTTTCTTCTTCAAGAAGGCTTTCATTTTCCTTCTCTATGGATCTGTAATGCCCAAAACTTCCAAGTCCCACATTTTAGGCACGTCCATATTTTGTAACTTAATGTGACTAGGTTAACAACTTCCTTTTCTTTCCCAGTCCTAAAATTGTCCAACCCAGCAAGGTCTCAACTGCAGATACTCCTGAAGATAATACCTCTATTCTGCCAGTCAAAATGCTTCCAAGTATATCAGCTCCCAGAAGAACTCGTAAGGTGGTGAATCTCTTCCAACATCTGTTAAGTTTTATTCCTCGGGAAGAAAGCTCAGAAAGCAATTTCCTGTCATGTATTCTAGGCAGGGTGAGCATATCTTTTGTTGCTCGAGAAGAGACAATGGAGTTGAATATTTGCGATTTAAGCTTTCTACGTTTACCATGTATCTCTTATGCTCAGAAGCAGGGGAAATTCCTCCGCCAAACAGTCCTTGAGAAAATATCTCTCTTCCAGATGGAGAAAGGAATAGTTCTGCAGCTAAATTCTTTTCTATATAGGACGCTGAGATCCATCATCCAACAATGCTCGAGCACACACTTCCTTGTCTCTATTTCGTAGTCTGATCATAATAGTTTTGAGATATATTTCATGTTCAGAGGAAGATTGTTAGCAATGTTTCTGTAGATCTCTGCTCATTATCGGCTGTTCTGTCCTTAGGCGAAAAATTACTTTCCTTTCCCTTGCGTAAATCTGGCAAAGTAATGGATAATGTCTCGTTTGCAAATTAAGCATCTCACACTACTATGACACCTTTTGCTAAATGTCCAACCTTAAGGCAAACGAGACAGCATCTTTTCCTTATAACTTGCGCTTTCCTGTCCTCATAGCTCATATCAAATAACTTTTGACAGTCTTGACTTAAATGAGGGCGGTCACAGAAATACAATTAAGTTTTGCACCAGTTGTACTTGAAATTA
Source organism: Trichonephila clavata (assembly GCA_019973975.1). NCBI lineage: Eukaryota > Metazoa > Arthropoda > Arachnida > Araneae > Nephilidae > Trichonephila > Trichonephila clavata. Next base: position 36,120 of record BMAO01022574.1, read on the forward strand.
ACGTAGCCGCAGTGGGTTCATCTTTATGGACCGATTTCTGACAATCTTTCGTATAGCACCACCTCCCCTATCTTTACCGAATCCTTCACGAGCTAAACGATCATTTCTTCTGATTCGACTTCATGGCGTAAAAAGCACATAAGTTTCCCAGGGATCTCTGACTTGTAGCATCATCAGTACTTTCTGAAATTCTACTCCTTTCCCACGCTCGCAGAACATTTTCTGGCAAACATGACTCCACCAATGGCTCTAGAAAGTCGGCAAATTTTTCTTTTGTGCGGCCTAAGCTTTCCAATGCTCTTAATTTTGTTTCTAGCATATCGTAGAGGGTGGCTAAATCAGGGGCATTCTTTCCAGTCGTAGCATTTTTCAGAACCAGTGAAAGGAGATCGCGGACATATATTTGCACTAAGAGATCTTCTCGGCCAAATCTTAATTTCAACTGTTCGACGGCCTTTGGATAATTTTCAGTTGTTATTGGGAAACTGGAAATTAATCTAGCAGCTCTCGAATCAGGCACCATAGACTGGTATAAATATTGGAATTTGTCTATAGCAGTCAGTTCCTCTGAGTCATGAATTTTTGAAAATATACTCCAAAATGTCAAATATTCCTTAGGATCACCAGAAAACATCTTTAATTCAAATTTAGGTAATTTTAATTTTACCACATCAAGCTCTGGAGGACTTTCCAAAAAAGATCCGAAATCTTTATTTAATAGCGTTTCTATCTTGGATTTAAGCTCAAGAAAATTATCTCTATAATCCTCGGCCGCCTGAAAATCACTTTCGTATTCGGCAGCAGTTTCATTGTTTTCTAGAAGTAACGACGAAATTTTATTCTGAATCTCATCTAAACGTAAGAATTTATCTTGTAACTGAGACTTGACTGCGCGCAACTTATCGCCATCCTTGGCGTCTTCTTTCTTCGCCAAACATTCCTTCAACTTGTTCGCCGTAGTCGTAAATGAAGTTCTTAACGACTTTCGTTTTGTTTTCAAAGCATCCATATTCACATGAAACTTAAAATAGTTTCTTAAAATAATTCGTAATAAATTCTTAATGTCTGTTTATAAAGAAGAACGTAAAGTGAATATATTTTCTGAAACTTAAATCACTTTCGTAAACTT
>BMAO01022576.1:0-38744 GCA_019973975.1 Trichonephila clavata
AATATTAAAATTTTGAATAATATTTCATTTTATATAATTTAAAATAAAAAAAATCCACCAAATAATCTAATAAAAAAATCCATATCAAAATTATCAATCAAAAATATATTCAATATACATGCTTATGAACACAGAATCGCAAATATATAATGTAATACATTTTTTAAACCAACCCTAACTTAGCTCTCTTTTTGTTGAAGCTGAAAATAAAATTCACTCAATTTCTATCAATTTAAACTGTTTCACTTATGCTGATTTTGTTTTTCGCACCTCTCTCTAAGCATCGCATGTACATTGTCAAAGTGATTAATGATTTACTTAAGTATAGTACTATGGAAATCCCTCATGCATAGACCATGGGAGCATAATTATGCGTTATTTCATACAAACGTGTCAAGCATTAGAAGTTGCGCAGTAAACATTAATGCAGAGACTATGAACACACCCCCCAGCGTTTAGGCGTAATTATAAACACCAGTAGTGCAAGAGTTTTATTAGAAAACATCACTACATCGACTGTATATCATTATATAGAAGTGATAAAGTGGTCCTTGCAATTTTTAATTCGACGGAAATAAAAGGGACAGAAAAATGGATGGTCATAGAAATCTCTCATACATAATGTACGATAATATTAATGCTTTATGTACACTTTATATACATGCTTAATGAGCGAAATACAAGGTCGTTGAACATTACCCCAATTTGGAATGAATATCTCACATTGCATATCAATGGTAAACAGACTCTTTAAAAAACTACATCAACATCTTCTAACTATAAAAAACGACCTATTTTAAATATTAGAATATTGGCATCGATTAAATATTCTAAAAACATATTGGATCAGGTGCATCCAGTAAGCAGATTGAATATCTTGACAGAGACAAAGTTTTATAAATTGTAGAGTACAAAACTCTTACGCTAAATTAGTCTTTTATTCCACATAGCAAGCATTCTCAATATCAGTCTAAAATCAACATAGTTTTCAACAAAACTGTCAAATTTGAGCCCTAACAGGTTTCGAATCTTTCAATCTCAGTTTAATTATAATGGAAGGTCTGAAGCTTGCAAAATATCATACGAAATTTTTCGCAACTAAGTATTAAAATAAAATAGGGGGAGGGGGTGAACGCGCTCACTGCACTTGTTGTTCGCAGTTAAGTGGCGCACACAAAAGACTTTTATGGAACGGATTTACAATCTTAAAAAAAATAGATGAAAGCGCGGAAGCGTTACCTATATAAAAATTAAAAATTTCTTAATATTATGGGAGGTGTTTGAACAGTGGCATAACGGAGAATATTAGGCCCCACCCTGCAAAGTCACGTTTTGGGCCCCCTAGAATCCTGCCCCCCCCCCGCAATGCGGGGCTGTAAGTTACGCCACTGGGTTTGAATCCCCAAAGTCCACCCTTGAGCACGCCACTGCCGCATTTTACTTTTTTCAGTTTTTAAACAGATTAGTTTCTTCTTTTTATCAGTAGATAGTACTTTATATTTGTAAGCTTGGAAAATAAGTTTCTTACCCGAAATGCACTAGATAGTGCCATGTTTACGTTATTGCGTAAATTTTACTTTTACAACAGCTAGTTCTACAAAGGTATTTTTTGTATCGTTGATTAAAATAATCAACGATAAAAAAAAAAGCAGAATATGGTATTAACAATTAGTTTACAGCTTTTACGAAATATGCTTGCAATTCAGGACATCTCAAATAAAACCAACAACAATTGATTCGAAGTTGCTTACCGTTACAAAAAACGCATTATACTCGATTTATCCCAAGGAAGCGAGAGCAGGTGCACGACTGTTTTCGTAATCTTGCAAGAACCGGCAACTAGAATTGAAGTGAAACACTCCAGAAGACTTCTTGAGAACGGCGGTGCATCCAAACCTTTCATTTCCGTAACTTTTCGGAAAGCTCAGTAGAGCGAAAACCCCTCAGCTTTTGTAAGATCCAAGACGATTCCCCGCCTGCGGCACCAACTGCTTTTGTACACTCGATCTTTAATGCCCTATCATTAAATAGAAATGCAGTCCAGGTATGGCGGAATGTTTAGAGAATACGAAACCACTATAAGGGGGGGGGATACCACAAAAACTTTTTTTATATCTATTTGCACTTTTTTGCCTATCCAAACAAACCTCCCACACCTTAACTGTTTTTGTTCAAATCGAGTGACCGCTTTCTATGTCCTTTAATGGCACATCCAAAAGGCTTCGTCAGTACTTGTGGTGAGGTTGGCGAGACGATGAACATTTTTATCTGTTATTATTTTTATTACTTGTTAATAAGAGAGGTAGAAGCCTGAAGACTCAGCTAGAGATGCAACTGATAGTTAAATCACATCCTTAAGCAATTTAACGAGTCCAGATAAGTGATAAGTGAATGATTTAAGATGATGGATATTCTATTTTCAACATTTAACTTGCTCTCATTACCAGTACGTAATATTACAACGAGTAGTGAACTCGTATGTCCATAGAAAAAAAGTGTTAAAAAATGCATAAAATTTTCCTTAAAAGTTAATCTACTTCTCATTCAATATTGGCTTTGTTTACCTCTAACTTTCTTGTTTGTGGGGTATGAAAGCGATTAATCATAATTATTTTTAAAGAATTTTCTAAAGTGGGTGTTATGGTTAGACTATTCTGAAAGGTTAATAAAGCATCGTATAATTTTTTTTCTCAGATATGTACATGCTTAAGTAAATTAACATGGTGAAGACATCAGAATGATCGATTAAAAAGTATGGCAAACAAATTGTTTACAAACAGTCATTAAAAAAATCACGATCTATAATACCTTTAAAAAAACGGATGTGGGAAAAATGGCATCTTGGAATCGGTTTCAAAAGAGATATTGCCTAATTTATTATTATTATTATTATTTATTTTGTCTTTCAAATGGTTTAAGAACATGACGGTCACATGATATATACAATCACGTGTGTTCAGTTGAATTCAAGATTGACATAAGGCCTGTACTTGTCTGCGCGTAAAATTTAGATAAATTTCAAATTTGATAATTGAGTATAGATGTTCAAGTATTTAAGTTCTTCAAACATTCTTCAAAATTAAAAAAAAAGTGCATTTTGTTGACCTATGTTGTCAAATACTACTTTTAAAAAGACAGTTTCTGAAAAAAGCAAACCTTTAAAACAGCGAAGTTCATGAACTGATTAGCTAAAAACATGCGACTTCATTTGTCATGGGACTATGACGTCACTTGAATTTTTGAACTGATTGGTTGGAAACGCTTGATTGCAGTTATCAGGTGACAACGATGCTTTATGAATTAAGCCCATTGAAGAAATGATGAATGGGTTTGGCTGATGCAAATATCGTGCTTTTCCAATGTGTAGTATATATATATAATTAAATTAGATCTAAAATTAAACCCTAGACCACTTCTAAATTTTATTTTCCCGTTACATCTTCAAGTATTAAATTTATTACCCAGTTCGGGAATGAAGAACATATGGCTTTAACAGATCTTCGCCGATACATTAATTTTTATTGCCTAGTAATTCAAATATACCTCTTCAATAAGGAATGTACTTGAAAAGACATCTGGCTTTTGAGTAACCGCGGACTCTTGATTTTTAACACGTGCCCGTCTCTTTCTCTTACAAATCAAATTACAAAGTGATTTCATGGAATAAAGACGGTTAAAATAAAATGTCTTGGGGTTCACCTCGCAAAACACGATATATATATTAATACCACAACGAATTAAAAAATGGTTCATGGAATTACCTGAATATTTTATTATTCTTCATAAGGTTTAATTTAGAAAATGGTGCAGCACATTTATTTGTAACACTTCGATTTCCTGAGGTTCTAATTCGCTGATGTCTCAAACTGAATATTCAAAATCACTTAGCACTAAATTGATTATTTTTAAAATGAAAAGCAGTTTAAATAAAATAGATCGAAATATCAATGGCATAAAACTAATTATAAGGAAATGGCGTAAGATTTGTTTTGTATCATAAATAAAACGCGAATCCATATAGAAAACTTAATGAATTTAACAAGTATTTTTCAAGAATTTAATTTGATAGAATTTTCAAAAACTTGACTACACCGAAATGCATTAAGAATTCTGAAAATGTGTTTGTGAACTTTTACCCATTTTTATAAATGGATATTCACGATTTCTCAGTAAAATATACAAATTTTCTTCTTTTCCCTGCTGTTTAACGGAGGCAGAAATTATATACTACAAGTATGGCGCATAAAATTTTCAAGATTCCATCTTCCAATTCCTGCTGACTTTCCCAATGAGGAAGCAACTTAATGACTCGTCATTTTGTTAAGAGAGACATGTTGATTTATAATTTATGAGAAATTTCTTATTAGTAGTTTTTTTCCCACTCCAAAACAAAAACAAGTCAGCGCTTCTAAGAAACGAAACGGCAGCGTTAAAATTAACATGAGGCATGGTTCTAAAAGAGAAATTTTTAAACCAATTACCAAACTATAATCCTCCACCCTTCGAGTAACAACATTTATTAGTTGGTACGTTCCCGCATGATGTATCGTCCATCTCATTACAAAAGTGATTACATTTCGAAGGAACCCGGGCAGTAGCGATGAGACATTTATTTTTCTCTGTACCAAATGAGAAGAGACTCACTGTTAAGTCTCACCCCAACGGTAGGCGTGGACTTCACAGTGGTATTAATCTAGAAAATTTGTACACTGAAGTAGTCGGTTCAGCAGTGCACATGCTCTTTCTCTTCTGATTTTACAATACCTCATTTGCAAATCAGAGATGGCGTCCTAAGAAATTTAACTTTTGTTCTTGGGTGTTTCTTATTAACAGAGGGTGTTTACGAACAACTTTTTTAAAGCAAGAAATAGTTAACCATCAGTTATGCTTTTAAACCTCGTAATTGAATTTTTCCAATTTATAGCAGTACAGACGTGATCACTGACCGGTTAGAGGTAATAACTAACCGAGTGAATCTTTAGGAGGGCTACTAATATTAATAAAAGCATATCAATAAAATGATCAATAGTTGTATCAATTTATAATCTTTATAATTAATATAATTTAATGGTTAAATCATAAATGTGAAACATCGTTTTTCAATTATTTCCTCTAGAAATAAAAGATCGAGGTGATAAACAAACCAAACAGTAAAAGGCAGAATATTGATAAAATTTTCTAATCTTCTCTTTATATTTCCATAATAGGGAGACAAACGTTTAATCAGAAAAATTAAATCCAAAAAATAAATGTGATTTAAATTCAATTACAGATATGTATTTTATACCCCATTAAATATTATTGTCAAATACTATGATAAATAGTAATTTTAGCAGTATCTTATACAGAAATTAAATGCGTTGGTAATTTTAATTTTAATGTAATATGAGAAATAACTATTTTGAGTTGAATTAACTTAATTATACTATTTCTCTCTTTTCACAAATTATATATCGCTTATAAATCTCTAAGAGACGCAGAGAAATATTCATTCATTATATAGTTACAAGAATATGGTAATAAAATTGAAATAAACGGAAAAAAGAAAAGATTCTTCTGTTGACATTGTGTTATCAGCAAATTCCAAGTTTTAAATAATAAACAGTCCCAGAGAGATAATGGAAGATTGAATATTTTGCGTGTGTGAAAAGACAAGGTGGTAAAATCAATGCCTCTTAACAAGACATATATGTATAATTTTGATATTCTCGACTAGAGAGATTGAATGATTGAACACTAAAGACAAAAGCTTGAAACACAGATATTGTAAATTTTAAAAAATGGATATTGCAGTATATGCAATGCTAACTTAGGACAGTTTTTAATAATTTATATAAAAAGTAAGGTTTAACCAGTTTTGCGGCTACCCAACTTTCCCCCTTTCTGTTCATAGTACTGAGCGAAACCCCATTAAAAGTATCAGATAAAATTTCGAAATTCATTATATGAGAAAAAGGTAACTTACCTACATGTAATAAAACAAATTTTTCAATTTCGATAATTTATTCAAGTAGGAAACATTTTAAAAGAAAAAAAGGGAGGGTGTGAGACTAATCTATCAGATTGAAAATAAGTTTAATTTGTCTCCCCAGGACATAACTGATACCAACCACACCGCCATTTTTATTTAGAATACTTTTTGAAAATTATACACACAAAAAATGTAATTTCAGAATCAAATAGAAATATTTTGTGCCAAACACTTTGTAAACAAACGATGCATTTCCATACGGAAGAAAGTTTTCCTTTTATTTTCTTTCAATATAAAATTACTTTGAAAAAATAGAATTACATTTTAAAATAACAGTTTTACAATCACAAAAAAATCACACTAAAATTTGTTTATACAAAGAATTTCACTCACATAACTACTTCAAACTTACTACACAGTTTAAACATTTACAAAAAATTTATACCAGGAAATGTTAAAAGGAAATTTCAAAAGCGTTGAAAACGCGCAAAGAAAAAAAAGCACGCCCCACTTTAAAATCAAGATAAAATTACGGTACAACAATAGTTGCAAAAATTAATCTTTGTGACGGCTTCTTTGAGAAAAGCTTTAGCTTTATTAATAAAAAAAAGCCCTTTCTAGTAAAATCATTTATCTTATCTAACTCGCAGCAAGGAATGCGAAACAATAAGACAAGATATGCTAATTAGCTTTCTAAGCCATTCAAAAAAGACTGCAAGTATCATCGCTATTAATAGTGTTTTATCTCAACCCATAAACGTCTGTCTTTAGAGATAGAAATATACAAAATGTTTAAAATTACCATTTTCTTATCGCTGAAAAATGATCTTCAGTCATAATTCATTAACATTTAAAAAAGGGACTTTTAAAATATCTAGTATTTTTAACTGTATTGTGAACGATGCGGCAAAAAAAATGCTTGAAAAATCTAGTACAGTAGAACGTTGTTTATCCGAATCAATTGGGACCGGACACCGTTCGGATAACCAAAAACCGAATGCGATCCATGCAGTGTATGAAACCAGACAACAGGAATATTGAACATCACATGCGGGAAACGCGCTTGAAGAAAAAGCAAAATAGGTGCAAAATGTCGCAATTTTACCTTTATTGGGGAAAATAGTCATTTATTTTTCGTTGTACCATTGTACACCTTCGTTTTTTCGCTGCAAGGTCTCCGATTCTCTTGAGCAGCAGTAGTTGAGTAGGACAGCATTCTGATTGTTATTCGTACCACTCCATAGCTGTCCCTAACGCAGAAACGCGTCAACATTTGATGAACCCTTCCTACTTTGTTGTTGCCCTCGTCTTCATCCGTTTCATCGTCGACATTGTTTGATTCTTCTTGCACGGAAGTCACAATCTCTTCATTTAGCATTTGAAATCTAGTCTTCTGTATCGCATGCCATCCTGGTTTCTACATCAACAAAACTCATCAAAAGAGTACGTATACTTCCCCTCACTCGGAAACAAACTGACCTAATATTCCGCGCAGATGTTTACCAAATCCACATAACCGAAATTCCCCAAATATCCCTCATCTTAGATTTTCCCGTCACTTTTGGCCTCACGTGAAACAACTGTTGAGCATTGTACCGTTTGAAAACGTATCCGGACCAAAGTTCGGATATTTGACGCTCCGGATAGTAAACGTTCGGATAAACGACGTTCTACTGTATAGATATTCACATGTTAATTATTTTTCAGTATTATCAATATTATCCGAATACTATAAAGATGCACAACAGATACGAACAAACTACTCGATCGAACAAATAGATACTCGTATAACAAAATATAGCCTGTCGAAATAATGCTTAACTGGAATACGTTTATGGATAAAAAAATCATCTATTTTTATTTTACTTGTAGCCACAGTAGCCTAGTAAATATGGAAGCGAGCTCATGGCCTGCGTGTCATGATTTTGAGCCCTAGTGCCACTGAAGACTCGTCGTGTTTTGGGGCTGATGCACGTTAACGCTCTCATGGCTCAAAAGCCCTCCATTTGAAGTGATATCTTGAAGAGGGAGTGCCAGCAAGGGTCGTCCTCGTCACTTGACCATCGTTCAAAATTAAGAGGTCCCTTGCCAATAGTGCGACGTAACTAAACACTCATTCATTTTTCTTGTAAACCTTTTATATGAAACAGGTTAGTAGCAAAGATCAAATATCAATTTTTCCTCCTTATCCAGAATATATATTGAAAAACCAAAACTTCCCATCTTAAGGAATATCTATAAATTCATTATTATTGTGAATCTGAAATAAACGTGTTGTACCCCTAATTTTTAAAAATTAGGGGCACAATATGTTTCAAGTTCAATTACGTAAGACCAATGTAATGTAATGTAATAAAATACCATCAATTCAATATTTTTATTCGAAAAATGATTATCTGATATTTCAGGAAAATTACTATCCTTTCATTAATTAAAACATTCTTTAATTTTAGATATTCTAAACAGATTACTTTATTGTTCAAACAAGAAAACTCAGTACTTATTTTTATATACACAACGGCATCAATTTTTATGACTTTCGATCAAGGAATGTGTTATAATTCCTTAATCCTTAATTCCAGGGGACAGATAGACACTTATATCCAATATATTTTAATATCAATCCATTCTTAAAGTATTTTGGTTTGTTTCTTAACACAGAATACACACCATACAGGACAAAAAAACACTACATAATCTGACTCTGCAAGCCAAACAAAGTATACAATCTCGGATGACTCTTGCAACGCCATTTATTCAATTAACATTTAATTTACAACAGCATGCACATCCTTTTTTTATCCCTTCTTTCTAAAAAATACTTCTAATTTATATCTGATAGCAATGTATAGAGCGATTCCTGTTATGGCAATCAGCAATAGTAAAATAGGCTCTTGGTTGAGGCCTAAGAACTAAATAACGTTCCAATTTATTAATAACGGAAACAAAATTACAATTATTTAGCGAATTTCATTTAACATTCACAGCTGCCTTATAAGATTTAGGAAGGCACTGTTCATGCAACAGAAGGAAAAAAATGCACCAATCATCTTGAATTAAACCATTTGTGAAATAAACGCCTCATTCAGAGCATCTCAGGAAATCCCACGTCTTCGCCGAGAGAAATCCGCAATAAAACTCTCAGGATATTCACGATTCTCCCCGTGAACGCACAATGAATAATAAATCAAATTAGCATCATAATAGAGTAGATCTGTTTTTTTGTGCTTCTGTGTTATTTCGCTTTCCTTCCCAACAGAACAGTGGGAAGAAGGTTAAGAAGAAAAAAAAAATTTTTAAAGCCCTACTCGAGTGTGATAGTATGGGAGAAACAGAAAGAACAAACTAAAAAGAGAGGAGATATAAAAAAGGAATGGTTCATTAAAATATTCCACGACGTGACTCCATACTTTTTTCCCCGAATCTTCCAGCACTAACTTTCTTCATTCCTAGCAATTAGTAAATGCATAAGTTACTGCAATTCATTTTTTCACCGCCTTCGGGGTTGGTTAATAAAAATGTTGCATATTCATAAGCCTCCGATGGTACATAACAAAAACAACTGGTCGGGAGGACCTTACCTTTTTACAACCTCATCGTTGAACGAGAGTAATAAACCGTGTTCTAAAATAAGAGGTTATAGTCGCATTATTATGATCATAATGGGTTTTTATTAGCATCAAGCAATTATGAATCTCGGTTTTTGTGGGGAGTTCCTCATCAGTAGGGACAACAATCGGCTCTTTGTTTTTTACCTTGTATTCCCAAGACAAAGAGATGTCATTCAACGCTTTATGAAAACGTCCGGTGGAAGCTACTTTCGGTTTTTTCGTCGTTTTCTCTCTCTCTCTCTTTTCTTGATGAGGATTTCATTTTTTTTTTTTTTTTTTACTTTTTTTGCTTTTAATTTTTTTTTCATAACACAATTAGGCTTAGTTTTTGGCTTTTTGAGTATGCAGATTGTTGTGTTTCATGTGCTTTCTTTTTTCCTTAAAACTTTTAAATATAATTCAAAATTTATATCGATTCTCAAGAACAAATTTTCAAACAATATTAATTTGAACTAAAAAAATGCATATATTTGATTGTTTTTTCACTACAAAAATATCCATAAAAATAAATCCTCATTCATATATGTCAAAGTTTTACTATAAAAAAACCTGCAGTTTCAAAAAGTTTTATTAAATTTTATTTCTAAGAGAAATAGAACATAGACAAGGAAAAAAAGGCAATGATAATCAAAATTAATTAAAGATAGTAAAAAAGGACTAGAAAGAAAGTAAATAAGTTTATAGTGAATAAATTTTTCACATATACCTCCTATTACAGACAAGATTATTATTATTACTTTAGAGGGAAAAGAGTAAAAAGAAAAACAGCATTATTACCTAAATTCAAGTAATTAGTAGGTATATAGTAGCTATTTTTTTTTTCCCTCATCAGAATCAAGCAAGTAAGAAATGTACATATACACAAACACATGTCTATATTCTTGAATTTTTGACCTGCCGAGTCGCAAAGGGGAAGGTTGGTACCATCAAACTAGTTTAACCCCACTTTTTTGGTCCCAAGTATGAAATTGCTTTTTGATTATCTGGGTTGTGTGCTTTTCACTTTTTGTTAAATTGTATAACTGTTCTTCCTTTTAAATAATTAATTTTGTTTGTGATTTTAATATTTTGTTATTATTGCTTCTTTCATGTTTTAGATGTATTTTATATTTTTCATTTATACACACAAATTCTATGAAGATATTGATACTTCTTTTCAACCGACGCACAAAAAATTCGCGTAAACAAAATTTTAAGCAAATTTCATTTCTAGAATAGTGTTAAAAAAGCGATACCCTTTTTAAATTTACTTTTGAAAGAATGTGTAAAGTATGCCACAACTTTTTATAATAAGCTTTATTCATCAGTTCTTGTTTATTGAGGTTTATACACATTTCAAAGATCCATCACCAAAAATTTTAAAAGTATTAGACTTTCAAATTTTATCAAAGAATTGCAACTAACATTTTTAATAACATTTTCTTAGAATATGAAAAGATCTAAGGATTTTTTTTCAGTCACTTTGCAAATGCAAACAGCAATTTAAAAAAAAATTAAAAAGGCGTATCAGCTTTCTTTACTTCAATAATCTTTAAATGGAAAAAGAAAATCGATATATGGTTATTTCATATTTTTTCATTCACTAACAGATTTTTTTTTATTTTTCTTTACTCTTCTTCATTTTGATGATTGATATAAAAAGAACATAAAAGAAACATGGACTACCACAAAAACATATTGAGCATTCAAAACTCCTTAGCTACATTTATACTTTTTATACATAAAGTAAACGAAATTAAAAAAAATTTTTGAAAAATATCAAATTTATTTTTTTAAAGTAATTCTTACCAATTTTTATCAACTTTTTATCTTCAAAAAGTATTTTAATGAAGGAAATATATCCATAACCATTTTTTTCAATGATAGTATGCAAGTTACACATAAAAAGGAATTTCTTTTAATTTAGAACGGAAAGAATTTTTATTACAAATTAGAAACTGTACAATAAAAATAAATAGTAAATCTATTTCTCATTAGAAAATACATTAAAAAAATAAATAGCATTTTTTTTATAAAAAAAAAAACTTTTTTTAAAGATGAAATCAATAAAAAATGCAATAAAATGACATTTTTTGTTTTCATTTTATTTATCTGATAAATTTCAAAGTCGTAAGAAAAATGCCTTTTTTTTAAAGACGATTAATTTAAACTAAATACTGAAAATTCTATAAATTTCTTAAATGAATTTTTTATTGAAATTTCTTTTTTAAAAAACGTTACGGAAGTTAAGATAATTGGAGATCTAGTAAGAAATTTTTCCGGATATGTTTAAGACAATTTGATTTAAATGTTCATTACTCAGACCAATGAATGCTTATTACTTAATTTTAATTTTACAAAAATGCTTAATTTGAATCTCAATTTCTCCCGAAACTAACTTTTTTTTAAATAAAACAATTACTTACACTTAAGAATTTTCTTAACACTCTTTCTTTCTTTTCAAAAGCATAGTCAACAAAATTGTAATTTAATTGTCATGCAGTTATTATTTTAAACACTCTTATTGCAATCCACTTTACAATTTCTTGAAAAATTAAAAAAAATAGTACTTTTTATTTTGAAATATTGAAAATATTACAGCGATTAATTATTTTTATTTAAACTACTATTTTACAATTGATAACTACTATTTTACAATTGATAACTACTATTTTACAATTGATAACTACTATTTTACAATTGATAACTACTATTTTACAATTGATAACTACTATTTTACAATTGATAACTACTATTTTACAATTATAACTACTATTTTACAATCGATAACTACTATTTTACAATTGATAACTACTATTTTACAATTGATAACTACTATTTTACAATTGATAACTACTATTTTACAATTGATAACTACTATTTTACTGTAAATATCCTACTACTAATTCAATAGAATACTACATATTAAAATTTTTTTAATTTTAAACCATGACTAATATTTTTTCATATTTCCTTTTCTTTTTCGTATCAAGTTATGAAAATATTTAATCAAGTATTTTTGATACATATTAAGTTAAATACATCTAAAAGTGATGTGCTATTTCTTGTTAATCTACGTTAATTTCATGTAAAACATTTTTGATATCGGTTATTTCGCTACAAAAAATTACCATTTACCATACATTTTATTTTTCAATTCTATAAATTAGTAAATAAAAAAATTTTCTTTTATCAACAACTTTTTTTTCATTTACTAATAGGAAATATAACTCTATTTACCACATATTCGACTATAAAAAAGTCACTTCAATATATATAGCTGATAAACAAAATTTATGTTCTCTATTAACAGTCAAAAATCTTCACAATTTTAACGCGACAAAAATTATTCGATCTATTAGCAATCTATCATTATTTTAGTTGTTAACAATAAAAAAAAATTCTTCCACCTATTAAGAACCCTAACAATTCAGTCGTCAATTAAGAAAATTAAATCATTCATAGATACTCCCAATTACCGGCTACATTGAATTAATGAACGTAATGTTAAATCTACAGAAATTCTATTTTCCTTTTTAAACCCAAATTAATGCATAGATTTAAATTAAATAAAAGGCGATGAAATGTCAAAAAACAATGAAGTTTCTATAGAAACGCGCATTTTTCATCTCTGTATGGGAAATGAAAATTATTTTGAGCACATTTCATAAAAATATGAAAAATCAAAAAATAATCCTTAAACACCTAAATGTATGCGTTCGAGTTAATTCGAGCGTGTTAAACAACCCACACTCGAGATAATTCGAGCGGAGTCGTATTTTGTGCTGGAGTAAGTTTTCACATTCGAATATGAATGAGCAATGTCTGCAGATATGAGGCTGACTGCGACATAAATTTAGATTAAGGCCATTGTTTCTTATACTTTTTTCTTTTTTCTTTATATATATTCACCAACATTTTTTTCAAAAAAAAAAGTGCGCATTAAGAGGTCAAAAAAAGGCAAAATTATTTCCAGATATTAGGAGGGAAATTTTAACTCTAGATAAGTCATTATCTTTTGCTCTTTACCGTGCACTTGAGTGCATTCAAATAGATGAACTACTTGAATCCAAAGAAGAAGAATAGAACTTCAATACGCTTAACATAACATTTTAAACTTACGATTAGGAACAAAAAAAATCATATATATAATTTATAATTAAAAATATTTCCAATCATTAACCCATAAAAATTTTTAACACCTATAACCAATCAAAAAATTTCCAAACAATGAGCAGGTAAAGATAATAATTCTGCATTCAAATAAACCTGAATTTTTCCGAACCAGCACCCTATTATCCAGTTCTTTACCCCCAATTCGAGAATGACATCAACCCAACTAGTGAATTTCACTGATCAAAAGAAACCGTTCTAAAGCTGCTGCGGAAGTTAAACACTGCTGCAGGAAGATTTTACGCAAACACGAATATCTTTTCAACTCGCAGCAGTCTGCGTAATTACTAAGTTAGACGGGGAATTTGAGTTATTACTTATGCATAATAGGTTTTCTTTGTAATGTTTCGCCGGAAGATTAGTTTCTGCAGCTTAATTCTTCTGAACAAGATTATCGATTCTTTGATTCAGTTACTTGTGTAAAGATAGAATTTTAAAATCTGGCGTAGAATTACGAATGTGTGTTGCAGCCCAGTGTATTTTAAATCCCAATGGGATACAATGTTTGAATGCATAGAGATGATGCTGTTAACATTCTTTACAATTGTTTAGTATATAGTTTGCACGTCAAGATACTTTATTTTCAGTTGAGTTTGGCGTTTTCTGACTCCCTTATGAAGAATGATACAATGAAATTTTAAATTAAATAAACCTTGAATGAAACAAAAATCAAATTTCCCCACGTACAAGAATTACTTTAAAAACATTAGTTCAGAATTAAATATTTTCTCAGACAAAATTAAAACTGAAGTGTAACACGAAAAGGGGTTTACATTTTAAAAAATACGTAGATGGAAGCACCAATACATAATTACTAATCCAAAAATAAAAAAACTTCATGTATAGGATGGATTTGAGCTTCCAAACCCCATCCCTGCGTTTCTCACTGAATCAAAATAACATTGTGCTTTTAATTTAACATACCAACTGAATGATATTACTAAGAAGAGCAGATGTGAGCGCATACCTAATACGTATAATTTAAAACAAATTTATTTTGCCGATTTTTATTACCAAAATAAATAGGGGGGGGGGATACTATTCCATAATAATATGATATAAGAGTTAAAAAAAAATTTTTTTCATTAAGCACATGTGTGCATATTTTTATTCCACCAACATTATCGAAACAAAAAAGAAAAAAATACCAAGATTTTAAAAACCTATTTTTTTACCGAGATGACAAAAACTTAATTGAATTTTCAGATATTTAAAGAAATAAAATCAAATTTGCTAATGTTATATATTGGCAACTATACAAAATAAAGAATAATAACAAATGAAATTCACAGAAATTTACTGATACTACTCTTTATACTTTCTCTCAGTTATAAATTATTTACATTATCATTTTATTATAACGAGGGAAACGTATTAGAATTTTTGTCCAAATATATTCCATATAATACACCTAAAATAGTATTCAAACCATGTACCAAAAAATGCTACAAAATTACAAACGCTTGGCATATAAAAATTATATTATTATAATTACTAACGGTTTTATAAAAATATCATACAAGATTATTTCCTCCAAACGAGCATTGCCTATGAGTAGAAATGCATAACAATCCACTTTTTATAATGAATTATTGTATCATAAAATTGCTCGTTTCTTCAAATTATTATCCAAATGAAGGAAAGAGTTTGTTAAAAGGCTTTTCTGCAAAAATAAAATTCCAAAAAATACTTTAAAAATATTTTTACGAAAGCAATTCCACGGAGTAAAAAAATGTAGCATAAAAATGAATTTTAATTCATACAGCACTTAACTTAAGTGGAACTAAGAAATTTTCTTATTGGGTATAGATACTAATTTTCTCGCATCTAAATTCACTTACAAACTACAACATTATATTAAATTCTCTAGATAAATCTCCAGATACTTCTCATACATATTTATTTATCATAGAAAAAAATACGTAGTATGATTATATTAGATGATTAAATATACATACAAAAAATCTTCTTTTATCATATGCAAATATGGACTGGTAAGCAATTCCAACAGGTACCATTACACTTTTCCAAAAGAAAGAACGAGCTGGGGGCTTTGATGGTAGGGGGGGGGGCTCTTGGAATATTCGAAATCATATGTACGTTCGCTCGCAATTTGGCCAAAGTGCTGCACCATATTCGTGTAATGGCACTGAGAGGAGATGTATTCCAAAATGCTCATCCCACTAAATCATGGCGTTCTAAATTCGAGTTGATGCATTAGAATGCTCGAGTTAGAATTCCACGCGTATTTTAAACTATGAATACCGAGAAGGGTACATTGCACGGTATGGCCTAATAAATGTCAGATCTAATCTGGCATCTAGAGTTATGGGCAGCACGCAAATGCCTTTTAAATTACGCACTGAGAACGGAAATCTGGAAATGGTCGAAACCAGTAGTCATTCCATCTGCATCTTCACCTTACCATCTATTTCGTGAACGGATAGATTAATTGGAAGAGAGGTCATGTGACTTGGGAAGAAATGAAATGAACGGATATTTAGTGGTCCAACGCATGAAATGTAACAGCTTCTTGGTATTTATGATCCGTTTTAACATTCTCAACGTAGGGTTTCATACGATAAAATCTGACAGTGTAAAAGTAATAATTTTCGTGAAGTTGACGATTCCCCCCCCCCCCCTTCCTTTCACAAAAATTTTCTTCGCGGATAATTGGAACTATGTATCGTTTGTTTAATACTTAATAAGAAAAGGAAGCATGGTGGTAATTAGAGGAAAACATAGTGGATAAAACAAATTGAAAACCTATGTTTCTTCCATACAAACATATACCGTATTGTCGCCTTGGCACAATTTGGCGCACTTCCTTGCCAAAGGTGTGAACTAAACTAGGATTTAACCGAAATTTGCTAAAATTTAGGCTGTGAAAATTTTTCTTATAAGAAATCTAGTAATTTATTTATTATAGAATGCAATATCCGTGAAAATTTTAATTTTTTTGTTTTTCACTCTTAACAACACAAAATAAGAATGGGTACTTCAGGTATTGTACCGTCGACCAATTTCGCTAAACGAAAAGATATCGTCTATTCAAAAAGTCGCCAAATGCTGACGTTATTATTGTGTCAGAATGTGTGAGGAAACGGTTCCTACTATTGGTTGTACATCGTAGCATATGGCGACGTTTTTTAATTTGGGAAAATTTGTTTACGGCATAATACACAAGGACGGTAGAATGCTGTTATGATATGGTACGAAATATTTTTCGTGGATGCAGTGAAAACTTTATCCTTCCTTTTAACAAAACAGAAAACTAGCACATGATAGTTAACAGTTAAGTTATTTATACAGTAGACATTTACAATCAATAAAAACAATTTATCAAAGACGCGAAAAAAATCTACAAATATATTTAATTAATTTTAAGGTTCACAATTGAGAAGTTTTAGACCTGAAATTTAACGAGACACATTGTTACTTCTTACTGTTAAAATAAATAAATTTAAATGAATACCGATTAACGCCCACGTGAAATAATGTCCCAACAAGATAAAGAAATAATATAAATTTTTAAAAAGCGTTTCATATAAATTCTTGTCACATTTCAGTAAAAATTAGACACAAAAATGCTGCTTGTTTGATGTAGTAATAATTTTAATAACTAGGTGATTACAGAACAAAGCTCTATTTTACTAAAGAATGTGTAGCAATCGTTAAGGGATTGTAATCTATGAAATATTTTAGTAGGCGCACGAAACATTTCTTAGATCGTAAATTTCATGGAACATATATATATTTATGTAGTTGAACACAGTTACACAAATTGACACGTAATTTTTTAGAATTTAGAATAATTCAGATTTTTAATATTTCAACTGTATCCTGAACAACTTGGAGATCATTCAGTGCGTAAAAAACTAACATGAAAGAGAATATGGTTTAGAGCAGCGGTTCTTAAAACTTTCGATAGACCCCCCCCCCCCCCCGCTTTATATATCAGCCTGACATCATGAACCCCAAGATTTTGAATACCCAGTCTGTAAAAGAAGGAAACTGAACATTAAAAGAAGGCCTTCGCAGAAAGGCGCGGGGACCCGTAGACCCCAGTTTAAGAGCTGCTGGTTTATAGAAACCAAGGTTTTTTAGACTTCAATCTATGGAATAAATATTATCTTTAAAAATTTGACATTCATCAAGAAATTAGAATCCCCCCAAGTCATTTTTATGGATTTAAAAAAATGAAACAAATATGCTTCAACTAATTGTTTTCTTTCAAATCCCATTTTAAAATGGAGCAGAATATCACAAAATGAACAGAAACTTAACCTCAAACCTTATCGTTTAACAATTTTATCTGAATCCAATTTACCAATTACGCCACTAAAAACATAACTTATGATGCTTTTACACGCACTATCACTTAACTTGCATTAGCTACGCTAAAGATTCATGGGATCAAATTAAATCCTTAATCAATGAAATACATTTATTCGAAAATGACCCATTTCATTTATCTTCTCGAAACACCAGCGAATCAAATGTAAGAGTTTTAATTACTCCATTAAGTGCAATACTTCAGCAAGAGAGAATTCACGCTATGTCGGGTATGTTTCATACGAAATGTTTCTTAAAGGTGCGTGGGAGATGCTCGAATTTTAACAAATATAAATGAGACGATTCGTAAATATTTACTTCAGAGTGTCCATTAAGTAATGTTACTTGATACCAAGCTCACACACACAGACAGTTAAAGAAGATATTTTTTTTTTTTCATTCTTTATTCTTCACCTCTAAGTTCCAGTTTAAGAATTGAGAAAGAAAGAGAGAGTGGGAACCTATCCAAATTGCAGGTTGGTAGGATGATGTTTTCCGTGATGTTTAATTACTTTTACAAGTAAACAACGTCAAGCTGGAAAAATAATTAAAAAATATAAAATTTGTTTGAAAAAATGAAGGTATCTGCAAGCAATACATTTCGGGAAGACTTATACGCTAAATTAAAAAAGTGAGTTGAAAAGTAAATTGTTGGATACTAATATGAGGACCCACATTTATTTATCGCCAAATTGGCAAATTTAATGTCTTTACACCATATTGAATAGAAGTACCATTACAACTGCGCCTAATACGATCGAAATCGAAATTTCTAACTCAGAAAACGCTCTACAGTAGAACGTCGTTTATCCCAATCAATTGGGACCGGACATCGTTCGAAAAACCGAATGCGATCCATGCAGTATATGAAACCGGACACTATACGAATATTGAAAATCATCACATGCAGGAAATGTGCTTGAAGAGAAATCAATATAGGTAGGTGCAAAATGTCGCAAGTTTACCTTTATTGTGGAAAATAATCATTTTTCGCTGTACCATTGTACACCTTTGTTTTTTCGCTGCAACGTCTCCAATTCTCTTGGTCCGGATATTTGACGCAGTGGATAATAAATGTTCGGATAAACGACGTTCTACTTTTTTTTTCCTTACAGAAAAGAGTGCAGCAATAACAGGAACCAACCAATGAATGGACAGTTATAACAAATACTGATACATAACAGCAGTGGCTTAGACTTCAATAATAAGGTTATCTTGAAAATAGTTCACTTAGCCACTAACAAATATATCTACCGAATGTTAACCGTATCGCATGTGAGATAATTATTTCAAAAAAATAGGTAACCTTCATTTCAATCAGACCCCAAATATAATTATTAATAGTCAGCAAACATAATATAGTCATCCTCAAAGAATAAAAGTTTATCTTGAGAGTTTTAATTGAGATTAAGTATACATTTAAATATTCTTGCTAATATTAAAAATAATCGAAAAGTAATTCTACCTTGTAAATAAAAAAAATACATAAATTTACCAGGAAATGTAAATGAATACGTGATGCGACAAGAATGATAAATCACATGTGAATGACAGATCAGCACCAAATGAATTCGATCTATAAACCAGTTATTTTACTTAATTATTTATGATTTGTGTATTTTTACAATTCGATAATATGATAGCTAACTCACATTAAGTCATGAAGAAAAAAAGCTACTTAACTGCAGCAACAAAAAGCTAATCAGCAACAAAAAAATTCATACGTGCTTTCGTCGGGCGTGTCACCCAAATGATCGATTGAACCAGATTGAGAAATAAAAATTTCCACTATGTTAAAGCGTTTGTTACACAAATATAAGCACTTTATTGGATAGAAAACGACCTTTCAATCATCTAAATATAAAATAAAATTTTTCTTTCGTCAAATTGACTTTTGGAATGAATGCAAGAACGTTCTAAAATATAGTTTAAGAAAAACTAAAAACACGATTTTATAGTGAATCGAACTAAAAAGTAAAAAAAAAAAAAATTCTTAATATAAGAATAAAATGATTAAGGTGACAGAACACCTTTAAAACTCAATTTTCGGTCAAAGTATCGATTTTTCGTTTTTGATCAAATATTAAAATTCAATCTTTTATCTTTCTAAATCTGTAAAAATTTTGTTTCTAGCTTAATTAGAAGCCAAGTTACAGCTTTTTTAATATTACTTGATCATGAATTTCTCTGACCGGAAATGCCTTTCTGCTAACCGGAAGTGGCCCAAATTGTTTGTTTACGTTTCTCTTTCATGGTATATGACATGAAATATGAAAATTAATATACAAATATTTGTCAGAAATTAAAATAGAATATTTGAGAATAAATATAAATGTATTTAGAAATACATTTTTCCTTTTTTATGTATGAAATCTGGCATCAAATTTGTTGTTTAGTGACTTTGTTTACATATATGTTTGATTTTCATACTGAAAGAATCGACAGCGTAGAAAGTTAAAAAATAATTCTATTCTGTTTTATTTTTGCTTGAAAATGGTTTAAAGTATTGCTAGAAAGCGTAAGAGACAATTTTTTGGAAATAAATACACAAAAATTTCCGAAAATAACAGCAATTCAACACCTGTTCCTGAATGCACTACTAGTTCTTCAAAATTGGGAAATGAGAGTATGTCAACTGCAGAAGAAATGCCTGATCCTCTGTTTGGTAACAGAATCATTGATCTTGAGCTTATTGTGGATGCATTTTCTCAACTTTGCTGCCCAAAATGTTTTGCTGAAAAAGTAGAGCTTTTTGAGGATTCCATGTATGGATTATGCTCTCATTTTACACTAAAATGTAAATGCTGTGACTTTTTCTTTACATTTGCTTCATCAAAAAAGTTGTAAATGCACCAGTCATAAATACCAGGCTAGTATATGGTATGCGGCAGATAGGCAAGGGTTTTGCTGGTGCATTTAAATTATGCTCAACATTAAATTTGCCTCGACTGACAAAAACTGCTTTCAAAAATCAGGAAGCAAAGCTTTTAAAAGTGGTTCAGGAAGTAGCTGAGGAATCCATGAAAAAAGCTGCTACTGAAATTGCGGATATAAAACAAAAATTTTCATCTGATTTTGTAAAATGTGGCATATCTGTGGATGGCACATGGCAGCGTAGAGGCTATACATCTATGAATGGTTGTGTTGCTGCAATATCAGTTGATACTGGTAAGGTGTTAGAGGTAGAAGTTATGTCGTCCTACTGTCCTACATGTAAGAGACTTCAGACTATGCCAAGAAACTCGTCGAATGAATATGAGTCGTCAAAAGCCGACCACATATGTCAGTGTAACTTTACGGGATCTTCGTCAAAAATGGAAATTGTGGGGGCTTCACGAATATTTCTTCGTTCAGAAAAAAACCGCAGACTTCAATACACGCAATATTATGCCGATGGTGACTCAAAAGCTTTCATGAGTGTGAAAGACACTTATGGAATGAACAGTGTGACAAAGTTTGAGTGCATTGGCCATGTACAAAAGAGAGTGGGCTCGCGTCTAAGAAAGCTAAAAACAAAAACTAAAGGACTGTCTGGTAAAGGCAAATTAACTGATAATTTTATCGACCGACTTCAAAATTACTACGGAATTGCTGTACGCAGTAATGTCGGTAACTTAAATGCCATGCAGCAAAATGTAATTGCTGCGTTATATCACTGTGCATCAAGTGATAAGAAACCGATGCATGGTCAGTGCCCAATAGGGAAAGACAGCTGGTGTTATTTTCAGCGGGGGTGGCAAATGGAACAAAATGTACCACAAAATATGCTGGTTTATCAAATGATGTTTTAAATAAAATTAAACCAGTATATTTAGAACTATGCGACAAACAGATATTAAGTAATTGCTTACATGGATGCACGCAAAATGCAAATGAGTGTTTTAACGGAATAGTCTGGCAAAAAGTTCCGAAAGAAGTATTTGTTTCGCTCAAAACAATTAAATTTGGGTCGTATGATGCTGTTATACATTTCAATGAGGGATTAAATGGGTGCCTCAAAGTTTTTAATAAGATGAATATTGAAAATCCTGGGGTGTTTACCTTACGGGGATATAAACATTTAGATAAATGCAGAATCCGTGAATCGATTCATAACGCAGACCCCAAAACAAAGAAACATAGGAAAATTTTAAGAGCCCTTAAAAAGAAAAAAAATATTGTTTTAGAAGTTAAAGATGGAGAGAATTATAAATTTGGTGCATTTTAATAAGAAAGTAAGTGTTTTTCTTGTAATCAGATTAGTTTAATGTTATTTTTGTCGTTTTCTCAAAATGAGTTTTTTTACATTTTTTCTTACCGCAAAACACAATATCTCAAAAAGTTATGCTTGGATGAAATAAAAATTTTATATATATGTTTTTTAAATACTAATACAGGGAATAGACCTCTCTTAAGATTTTATGTTGAGTAGAAATTTTTTTATACAGCAATAAAGTGAAAATTACAATAGCTTTTAAAGAAAATTTCAACGTTAAGAAGCTCGAAACACAATAGCTTCTCACGTAATTGTTATATTACCAAAATAAGTGTCTATTCCCTAGATAAGGTTGTATGTTATATTATTCAATTTACAAAATGTCAATATATTTATTTTATTTTCAGTTATCATGTTTTGCGTAAAGTCTTATTTTTGCTTATTTTTTCATAAAATACCCCTTTCACGGAAAAAATGTGCACTAACAAGACTTTACTTGGGTGTTTTTCTCATTTTAAAGACCCATAAGGTCATAAAATATGCATTAACAGGCAAAATTCAGGTTAATTCAAAAAATTTTCTTCGAAGGTGTTCTGTTACCTTAACGAGAAAATTAATGTCATTGGGGTAGAAGCGTGGGACACTCTATATTAATTGTTAGGATTTCTCTTACTAGTTCTATTCCGAAATGCTGTTAGTGTAAAAATGTAGTACAAAGAAATTTTGTTTAAAATACTTATTGATTTTTATGGTACAATTCATACTTTTTCTGAGAGGCAGTCATTTTAAAAATATGCAGCCCTCTGATGTCCTCCACTTCCACATTGTGGCTTTCCAGCCTAATGAATTGCCCGCCCTATTTTATGGTATTTGAATTTATTTCTTACTGATTTTGAATTTTCAATGTGTGTGTGCGTGTAATATGTTTTTAGAGTAATTGCAAAAGTCTTATTTATGCACAAATATACAATACTAAAATTTATATTATTTCTTTTTCATACTTTTTCGTTTCGCCGGTGCAGGCGACAAAGTCGCCAAAAATGATACTTTTGGTACTTAGGTACATTTTCAAAACAAGTGGTGGTGGTCTTTTCTTATCAGTAACGTCTTTTTCATATCGGAAAAATACGTCTCTTTCATTTGAAAAATGAATGAAAACCTTTTTTTTATGTGTATATTGTGTATTGTCACCAGTAACGCCAACTTGGCGAGGTTTCCACCGGCAAATTGGAGAAGTGCCTTCCCCCCCCCCTATCTTCTACTTTCCTAGTTTTAATTGCATTCCTTCTTAAAATAGAAAAACAATTTCCTTTTTTAAAAAAAATTACAACAATTATTAAATTTTACTAATTTATATAGACAATTTTCCACTTTCATGCACACAAACGCTTTCACAAAAAATTCAGAGATATTCCATTAAAAAAAAAAAGAAACCCTCTTCTCAAAATAAAATTAACGCATGTAATCAATTATTCTAAACGAAAGAAAATTCAAAAACCTTAATTACAACGCAAGCCACTTTTCGAAGAACACTTTAATCCATCAAAAATAATAGTAATATAAGTCACGATTCTGTATTCATGAGAAGTCACAGTGAAAATTTTGTGAAATTAAGAACATAATGAAATGAAGACAACTTTTTTTCATTATGAAAACTACAATGAATGCACGCGAAACAACGTTTCAATTTCAAGGTGCCAAGCTTAAAATTAATTTATCCCTCCTTGATTGGATGGTATACAATTGACGAATGAAATCGATTCATCTAAGTCAGCAAGCATCGTTGCCAAAGTAGAGCTGCGTAACCCTCTGGGAAAATAGATCTCAAAAGTCGTTTGGCAAGTCAGTAGGATGTGACACCCCTATGCTAAACAGGATATGCTCAATGGTACAAACGATACATAATTTTTAATTTTTTTCTTCTTAATTCTTGCTCAACCCTTCAAGACATTATGTCGCATATAGCTAACAGCAGTTGTCGATGAAAGGTTTAATATATCATATTCGCATTTAACTGCGTGTCATTTTATTAATGCGCGCCAAAGATTAAAGGAAAGGGGGAAAGTTTTGAATTTTCTAAAAGACTTTCTTTATCTTTTATTTTTGTATTTTTAGATTAATTCATTCACAAGACTCGAGATGATCTGAAGTACATTTTATTCAAATTACCTCAGAGACTTCGACGACAGAAAGAGACGACGGGAAAAAAATTATCTGTTCAATTAAATATTCTAATGTATTTTCATTTTACATAGTTGAGTACAATAGTTTTAATTTTAAGATAAAATCTTATTTTTTAAAACTATTAAGAATAAAAAAAAAGTATTACAAAAGTAACTAATATCAATGATCATTCGATCAGACCGTAAGTTAGGAGAGGGGGGGGGGGGGTGCTAGCTCAGGTGTCGTCAGCGTCACTTGACTATGGTTCAAAATTACGCGGACAGTCCCCAAAAGCCCTCGTGTAGCTGAACAGTGGGACCGTTAATATTCACTCGATCAGACCGTAAATAGCTCCAGAAAAAGTGTGGAGTCTATGGGCTAAATTCATGTGACGTCATAGTCACATGATAACTGCAATCACGTTTCCAAACAATTAGTTCATAAATTCCTGTAGTTCATATAACTGCAATCACATGTTTCCAAACAATCAGTTCATATATTCATGTGACGTCGCATATTTTTTTTAAAATTAAGTCCGCCAACAGCCTCTCGAACATAAGGAGTCTTGAAGTTCAATATAAAGCAGATGTTGCGCTAGCAGGAGGGAGCCATTCTGAGCCATTATCTTCACTTCTCAGCATCCAATAGGAAGAAGTTCTCTCTTCCACCAGATTCCTGCCATTGAAATAAACCTGGAAATCAAGATCTTCGCCTCAAAGCCCCGCCTACCGGTCTGCCACCGCTCGTCCAATAGCAATACACCTACTCTTCAGCTTGAAAATTAAACTTCATGTCATCAACTGAACTTTCTAGCCAGATACAGATTCGAGGGTTCCAAAATCCCATATACTCGAAAAACCTTTCGTAGATTCGTAGCAGGAGGGAGAATTCCACAGTTGTCTTGCGAGAGAGCATGAAATAGAGCAGGGCAATCGGATAGATGCTCCCCAGTCATTGACACTGATTTACAGAGAGGCAGAGCAGTGAATCAGTCAGGCCAATCTTAAACAGATGGGCCTGCAAGTAATCATGTCTGGTGATGGTTCTGAAACATGCCACTCCCTCCACCCTACGTAGGACTGAAAGTTGAGCACGTCTCTGGCCATCGAACAAACGACACCAAGATTTGCCTACAGCCAGCTCTGTAAGAGTGGATATGCTTTTCTTTCCGAATTTGTCCCTGGGAAGTCGCTTGGAGTTTTGAAGAAACATCGGAAGACAAGATGGATGTAACGTCGAACCCTCTTTGGCCAACTCGTCGGCTTGTTCATTTCCAGGAATGCCGCAATGGGATGGGATTCATTGAACGACGACCTCTCTTCCGGCGCTAAAAAATGAGTTAATTAGTTGTTTGCACTCGAATTCAAGTTTTGATGGGAATAGATTGTAGCCAGATACTGTCTTAATTGCGGCTTGAGAATCTACGAATATTACAATATTTTGGTAATGGTCAGCACTAATAGCTCTAAAAGCCATAAGTATTGCAAAAATCTCGCCAGCAAAATTGTCTGACCAGGCACTGAGAGGTTCTTTAAGTTAGAGAAAGCACCAGCTCTACCAAAGGAAGCTGTGGAAGAGCCCCCATAAGTAAATACATGAAACCAGTCTTGAACTGAATACCCATCATGGATAGTAGCCACAGCTGAAGACCTTAAATCAGCCAGGATGGAACTATTCTTACGAACAGGCAGGACCAAATCCACAATTTAGCAGGAGCATATATCAAATGACAAGGGAAGGTAGTCGGTTTAAGTGCAACCACGCATTTCAAACTAATCAGTTCATGTGCTTCGCTGTTGCCAACATCTGCTTTCTTTTAAAAAGTACATATTTTTTTACTTTAATAACGCACATAAGTAAGCAAAATGCACTTGATTTAATAGCATAATGGAATATCTTGTGAACCTGAAAATTTTTTTTGAAGAATCCAAAAACTTGAACTCCTTAACCAAATTATCAATTCGGAAATTGTATCTTTATTTTACACGCACAAATCTAGAGTCAGTTTTAAATGCAATGGAGAACGCACGATTGCATTTATCATGGACTGTCATAAGTTTAGCCCATTGAAGATAAAAAAAAATAGATAATCCAATTATCAAGATACATTACGTATTATTAAAGTTATTATGGCAATGGTATGGTTATCCAGGACTAAAGAATTAATATGCAAAACCTGGGTTGTCCCTGTACACCCATGGTACTTTCAAAGATACCCTGAATATGCCATATCATTCAAGGGTTCCAGATATAATCAGACGGTTTTCTCGCGATTTTCGACTGGTTACCTGAGGTGCATGAATTTTGAAGGTGACAAAAGAAGCTTCCCAATTTTTATGAAATGTGACCATCAGTCCTTTTTCTCCTCAGCGCATTCTGCAATATCTGGGGTTTTCCTGTGAGGAGGAGGTTGATTTCCCCCCTGTTGTTCTTAGACTTTGTGCAGATTTAAGACCAGATGGGGATTAGACCCAACACCACCACCCACCACAAAGTTATTTAAAAAATTTTACAAGAGAATTTCACTTAAATCTTAAATTTTACTACGTATTTTAAATTAGTATTTAAGAAGAAATTCTACATAATTATACAAATATTTCTTTTCAAGAAATATTTGATTATGAAATTTTATATACAATTTGATCTATGATGTACTTTTTAATATAATATATACAAAAAGTACACTGTAATAAACAGAGCAATGATAGTTCTTTTGATCTATTACCATCTAAAAGAAAGACTGGAATAAAATCAATAACTCTACGCTCATTTCAAAGTAATAGCTTATATATAAACTTATTTCTTGATGATGATGATATAAACTTTATCGATTAATATTCAAAATAAGTAATAGCTAAAACATTGGATTTTTTTTACAACAAAAAAAAACACCGACATTTTAAAGCTTTAAATAATTTATTTTGGCCATATACGAACCCTAGGAAAGCAACAAAGCTGAATCACAGTCAGAAACGTCAAGTTTCGAATAAATTACATTTTACGCCGAAGTACAACAAATATAAAAAAAACTTGATTTGCTTTAGTTCCATCAATGCGTCTGTAGTATAATCATTGAAGATGTAGTTCACATCAACAATATTTATATATCATCAGTACCCAAATGATAGGCAACATACAAATGAGCGACTGACAGGTGACTGACTAATGAGCGCCACTTGAAGATTTTAAAAGTTAATAAAATTTATTTCGCAGAATAAGCAACCTTTACTATTTATTTCCAACATGGGTTTTGATGGAATACAGTCATGGATTCTCAAATATTTAACTACCAAGCCCGCAAGTTCCACTATAAATATAAGAAAAATATCAACGAACTGAAATATTCCAAACAGAAACGAAAAAAATAGTTTTCTTTGACTTACAAAGCTATCCAAGAAAACATTTAAAAGTAGTAACAAAACAATAAAAATAATTACGTCAGCATTTAATAACGACTTCAACAAGAGAATAATTATGCTAGAAATGAGCCACTTTTTACCATTACACTCAAAATGGAGTAAAAAGGCATCTATGAGAGATTTATGTTGCCCGATAGGTTAAAACAGTTAAACCCACTATCTTCCCCAAAGGGAAGGGAACAATAAGATTTGAAAAATAAAGCTTCTTCTTCAGTCCGCCATCAATCGTTCACTTGATCCAGTCTAGGATCGCAGCTGCGTCCTTCTTCAAGGGCGGATCTTTAGTGGAAAATGGAACAAATAAATTTCTCAGCATTAAAACCATTGATCCTACTCCCACTCCCTTTAAAAAATATACAACAAAAAAAACTAGTCAGACCACTATAAATCGAAATCGATGTTACCAATGAGGGGAGGGGAGGATCATTTTTTTTATTGATTATGAGTATTGCACAAACATATATTTCTTAATCAGAGAGTACAGTATATTTCTCACATTAATATAACGAGTCTATAAAATAAACGAGTCTTACAGTAGTCACATATGATATGTAACATCTGACAAACTATCATGGTAAATACGCAATAATAACTTAAATCCTGAAAAAAATGAATGGGGTAGGATTGGAAATAATTTTCTATCGAATAATTATATCTTTAATGAAAACTTTATTTGATTAACACAAGGAATAATGCAATTTTTTTTTATCAAAAATAACTTTCTTGTTCAGTTGGGGGAACAGTGGAGACAATAGGCTTCTTATAAATAAAATATGACACATATACTTGTGATTTGAAAGTATTTTAAAACCGTCAATAACAATACCACTGTTAGTTGTCGAAAAATTTCGATTTGTGTTCATTTCGAGCTTGAGTTCATCATTCAAAAAAGCTATGAAGAGCTCAGCTTCTGGCAAACTGAAGTTAACGTTAAAATCACCACTCGGAATCATGAGAAGCGAGTGATAGTTTTTTTTCTAAAAAAAAAAAGCAGAACCACCTTCCGTATACGGTAAAAGTACAAAATGCAGGAAATCTTTAATATTTTGAACCGTTTGATTCGGAGAAATGTATACGACAACCGAAATCATTGTCCTCAGATTCCATACACAACGAAACCTGAGACTTTGACAATTGAGCGTAAGAATCGCAAGTTTATCCCTGGAAGAAGTCTAATAAGACTTGCTGATATATGCGAAGTGGATTTAGAGTTCAGAAAATGAAACCGAGTTTTTGAATCCGAATCTTTTGAAATGCTCTATTTAACAATATAAAAAAAGGCTGGCAGCTTGATGGCTACTAGAGTTGGACCCCGAAGCAAGGGTAACGAAGAGACACCGTGAAGCGAGCTGATTGGTCAAATTAAATAGCACATGCTTCCCCGACTTCGTGTAACACATTTCCGTCCCTTTTCACGAAATCACTCCTACTAATATCCAGCAACCGAGAGGAAAGATGTTACATCCATAAAAATTACACACACAGATCACGCGAACAAGTAATAATTAAACATCTCATGTTGTATAAATAACCCCAAATAAATTACCGTGTATTTCCGTGTATAAGCAGAGAATTGTTAGGAACTTTCTTTAAAGTTCGGGGGGAAGGGGTCAGCTTATACAACAGTTGCAGATCCGCTGATCTCGGAGAAAATGTAGTTCAGGGAAAACTGTTAAGATTTTCTCTTAGCAATGCGTAAGATATTTTAATTTTTATAACTTGTTCTTTGCAGTCTTTATATCTGGGCATACAGGCCGCTTACGCCCCCCCCCCTACCAATCCCATATCTGGCGGGGAAATAAATGTTGAGCGAAGTTTTCGTTTTTATGCTAATTGACTGCTACCTGATTGGTCGAGCCAATCATTTGGTAAAGTTCCACGGCTTCAAAATACGAGGTATAATAATAGTATTACCCTCTCATCATAATTAATAGAAAAATGAGAATTATTAATTAAAGTTCCATATAATAATTAAAAGAGGCTATCAAAATTATTAAATAACAGCACAATGCCGTTTTAAAAGAAAGCTTCACACCTGAAGGTGAAGAAAAACTACAGGCGAGAAAGCGAGAATAATTACAAATGGCTCTCATGATGTTAAAAAGTTCACTTGTTGAGTTTTAGAATGGGACTTTTATTCTAAATGAAGGGGGGGGGGGATTACACGAATTCTTCCAAGTGTGTCAGAATCCAAATTTCCAAATAATTCATAAAGTTCACATTTACTTTTTTTGGATGTCAGAATTCACACGATCAACCCCATGCAGAGAATTTTTCCTTCCAGGGGTCGACGATCAAATTACAGGATTTTTTTTTCTTTTTCCGAATTCGGTTTGTATACGAGTAATGAATTTCAGGTAAAATGCTTTGAAGAAAAAACTCTCTCGGCAAAAACACAGATTGTCTTGTATTCTGAAACATACCGTATAATATATATTTCTTTTTCTTTGATTATAATACTATTTATTTTTAATGCAATATTGAGATGTCATAATATTCACCCACATACGAGTAATTTTTTTTTTCCTTTTTTTAAAAACCTTACATTAGTTATCATTTTCATTTCAAAATTTTTCTCCAATATTATATTAGTTTTACTAAGCCCTTAATTTAGTATAATTTAGATTATGTTAATTCGGCCGTGATTTGATAAGTCTCTTGAAGATATTAAAACTTGATCTTCGCGAAAACCAATTTTAGAAATGCTCGTGAAATTAATACTTTTTGGAAGGACTCTCGGGGAATACTTAAAAAATGCAAGACATTATGATTTTGATACATTTCCCCTAATCCATGGGTTTAATGTATCCTCTTTAAAGTTTAACTAATGCAGATTGAGATTACTCGCATCACATCAAGCCACGAACACATGTTTGGACACAGCACTGAATTTCATAATCCAACATAATTGTGTTTCATACAGCATATTATTATCATGCTGTCTCTGAACATATTATATAACTGCGTTTCTTATTGATCAATGATTTAAAATTATTTTAGTATTAAAATAAATTATTAAAGTGAGACCCTCCCCTCAACAAAAACAATGAAATAATTTTGTAAAAAAATATTCTTTTTGTAATTATATTTCATGTTTTTGCTTGTCTTTTTCAGATATCAGGGAAAAAATTCCACTTACCCTTTATGAAGAAATACAATGAAGCTTTTATTGATGAGCAAGGAAGTTAAATTTATCGATTCTTGATAAACGGAAGAAGAATATATGGATGTCCAACAGCCTGTTGAAGACAATGTCTGAATGTAAAGGTGGGATTGATTCAACCGGTTAGCACCGGTTCGACGTCACCAATGTTTAATTTTTGTTCAATTCAGCGAATCGGTTGTTATAAAGGCATTTGTAATCAAGGTTCCCTTTAAAGTGGGCGAAGTTTTTAGATATTTTTTTAAACAGTCATTATAAGATATGAAACTGGTGGTTTAATTAAGTACATCCCACCACTCCCTCAATGATTCAGACGTTTTAATAAAAAAATAATTTGAATAAAAATCTTAAATTATGATCAGAAATTTCCTTCAGTTGCAAAAGAGAATACGTGGTATAATCTGTATTTAACAGAAAGTAGTTCATTGCATGGAACATTGAACGGCAAACTTCATTTCAACAAGTGATCTTAAAAGAACAGTTGTCGAAGGTTCTAAAATGAGGTACCTACTCATATGCTATCCTCGTCATCTGACGGTGATTTAAAATTATATAATTGATCGCAAATAGTCCATTGCATGTATGTTAGTTAGAATTTAATCCATTCGAAATGTCTCTCTCTCAAATAATTAAACAATAGCGTACTTTGACCAAATCAAAAACAAACAAAAAATATTGCCAATTCTGAAAATGTCGCCAAATGCTATCATCGTTACTATTGTGTTCGAATATAGACGGAAATGTTGGCGGCACATTTGACGACGTATTTTGATTCGACGAAATCAGTCGACGTATAATATACAAGTACAGACAATAGTAATTACACAAAGTTCAATTATTTTTAATTAGACTTTATTACACGGAGAAAAAAGAAATACTCAAAAATGACTACATGGACATGCTCAATTTGAAATGAGTTTGTTTATATCAGATTTGAACACATGCCTTTACAAATATGAGACATTACATGTACTCAAAATTTCAAAAAATGGTTAATTAACACTATCAAACAAATTAAAAAGATATTCAGGATTAAAAAAGTTTTTTTAATATACTGGCTACATATTTTAAAGATTGGGGTTCAACAACAAATTTAGTTCTCATAAATCTTCCGAACTATTTTTCGTTTCTACCACGCTACCCGCGGACGAACACATGAGTACTAGATTGTTTTGATTTTGTAAGGCTTTTATAGGAATTTAGCGAAAAAATGTGAAAAAAATCTTTGGATTACTTAAATTTTAGGTATGTGGCTACCTTCGGAGCATTTTATTGAAACAAATTTTCAACTAAAAAAACACTTTTTTCTTTAAAAAGGGTGTGCATAGAACTAGGAATTACGGTTCAAGTGTAGTATAGATACTTGGCGATGTCAAATTTTTTTGGTGACCAAAATCGATCGCCAAGCTACTTCACTTAGCGATAGGTTTCCCGAAGCCAGAATGAATTCGTTATCTCACCAATAATATCTATATAAAAATCGAAAGGGCCCTCTCCCCTATACTACACTTGAGTCAGGAATTAAAATACAATTCCACAAAATTTTAAATTATTTTGGATAGATTGGGAATTTTTAGTTAAAAATTGCAGTTACAGTAAACCTTGTATTGAAAATTCTAATTAATATATTCAAATAATATTAAAACTGCACACAAATAACATCATTATCTGTGCCTAGAGCGATAAGAGTTACATTATTTTTTTGAAATTTGTCAATTTTTTAAAAAAAAAAGCATATTTTTTCTCACAAATTGTATGTGCAATAAAATGCATATATACATACACAGAGATTATAGTCTATAATACAAATAAAATAAAAGTTTTCTTAAAATGTTAATTCAATGTCTTAAAAAGAAATCCATTTGTGAACTTTACCGTGAAGCCAAAAAACATAGTTTCTCAGACAATGCTTTTAAAGATTTAAATACAATATGAAAAATGTTCTACTAGTTGTACATTTCTTAAACTCACCATAATTATAGCTCAAACTCTTAAGCTTCATGTTTAACTAATTTTCAACCCTTTTGCTGTTTTCTGGAGAGTTTTATAGATTATAAAAATTGTCGAGTTTAGTAAA
Source organism: Trichonephila clavata (assembly GCA_019973975.1). Classification (NCBI taxonomy): domain Eukaryota; kingdom Metazoa; phylum Arthropoda; class Arachnida; order Araneae; family Nephilidae; genus Trichonephila; species Trichonephila clavata. Next base: position 33,087 of record BMAO01022576.1, read on the forward strand.
ATTTTCATGAAAAATTGCAATTAGGATCTTTTACACAAAATTCTAATGAATGTATTCAAATAATATTTATACAGTACATAAATAATGGAACATCTTTATATATTAGGAATTAAAAGATATGTATTACTTTTAAAAGTTTTTTAAATATGCCAAATTTTATGCAAAAACTCGATTTTTTAAAAAATTAATGATATTTTTTACATTTAAATGCAATGAAGTACATAAATACAGTGAACCTCAAAAGTGTTCGTACACTTGCAGTTTCCTATAAAATTTAATGATTTCGACTAATAAAAGTTAATGTATAGAAATTGTAATTTTTTTATGATATCTGCAACTTGTTCTTAATGGAATGACATAATTATTTTTTTAAAAATAGCATAACTATTATTTTTAAAAATTAATAATCAAAAAGCTCCTGAAAAATTACGCCACTAAAGTCTTAGAACACTTAACAAAAATCTCAACATAGCTTTAAATATTGTATTTCTTTCTTAATTTAGAACTTAATAGGATATCTTTTAGTGTCCACAACAACTTTTGGACATCTTGATATAGATTTAATGAGTTTTTGTAATTTCTGCATCGATTTACCTCCATGCTTCTGTGATTATTATTTTTACTTCCCATTATGTGTTTATGTCATGTTTTTTTATTTTAAATCTAGTTCTCCCCAAATATGCTCTGCTGGGCTAAATAAATTGATTGAGGAGGTGTTTTCACAAAATTTTGGGCCAGTTATAAAGACACCAGCGGTGTACATTGAGAGCAGTACGCTTGGCTTCATTATCCTGTTAAAATATGAAGTCGTGTTCAATATCAAATTTTGGACAGACAATTTAAAATTTCTCTTTAAAATATTTGACTAGAGCTCATGATTCTCAATACCATCAAAAATTACCTAATTCTGTGGCTGATTTACGCCCCCACGCAAGAACACTTCCACTTCCATGGTTCATTCATCCAACTAGATTCTTGTGACTTAAGTTTCAGAAAATTCAAAATTGACAGGAAAGTGATTGGGATGACAGAAAATTCAACATTTTTGGTTCTGATGGGCATATAATAGTTTTAAAGGAAAAAATGAGGCATTTAATCCAGTGAATTTATGTGGAACAAGAGCTCCTCCACCTCCATGATTCAACACAGAGGTGTTCTTGCGGGGGAGGGGGGTGTAAATAGGCTTCAGGAATTAGGTAATTTGGTATTTTTTGATGGTATTGAGAATCATGAGCTCTATTTAAATATTTTAAAGAGAAATTTTAAATTATCCTCTCAAAATTTGGATATTTCAGACGACTTCATTTTTTAACAGGATAATGACGCCAAGCGAACTGCTCTCAATGTACACTGCTGGTGTCTCTATAACTGTACCCAAAAGTTTGAAAACACGTCCTCAATCAATTTATTTAGCCCAGCAGAGCATATTTGGGGAGAACTAGATTTAAAATAAAAAGAAAACATGACATATAAACACATAATGGGAAGTAAAAACAATAATCACAGAAGCATGGAGGAAAATCAATGCAGAAATTACAAAAACTCAATAAATCTATATCAAGATGTCCAAAAGTTGTTGTGGACACTAAAAGATATCCTATTAAGTTCTAAATTAAGAAAGAAATACAATATTTAAAGCTATGTTGAGATTTTTGTTAAGTGTTCTAAGACTTTAATGGCGTAATTTTTCAGGAGCTTTTTGATTATGAATTTTTAAAAATAATAGTTATACAATTTTTAAAAAAATAATTATGTCATTCCACCAAGAACAAGTTACAGATAAAAAAAAATTACAATTCCAAAATATTAATTTTTATTAGTCGGAAACAATAAATTTTATAGGAAATTGCAAGTGTACGAACACTTTTTGGGTTCACTGTATATACACAGAGATTAGAGTTTGATTCATAACACAGATAGAACTAAATAATACATGTTCTGAAAAATTAAATTCAATATCTTAAAAATATTTTGTGTAGGGATCAGCATCTGGTTTTGTTAACTCCAATTCCAGTTTACTAATTATGCTATAACTTTGCTTCTAGATATCATAGAAACAAAAATAGAGTGTTTTTGGAATCTTAAATGTATAGTCTTTAAAATAAAAACACAAAAGTAATTTTTGAAAATTTTCACCAAAACTGCGAATATTGGGTAGTCACATATCTTAATGAAATTTACTTGATTCATAATAAGTCACATTGTTGATTTTTGGGCACTTGCTTATAGGCAAATAATAATTTAAGTATTCCTTTGCTACATTGGAATAGTTTTATTTTCATATTGAACTTTAAAATAGCTTGCATGTCTTGAAAAACGCAAGCCTACAAAATAAATTTTTGTTTTCAATTAGTAATCTTTTTAAGAGACTAATTTCTTGTAGATTTTAAAGAACTTTTCTAGCTTATTGGTAAACTTATGGAAAATTATTTCATTACATTTATTTTATGGTTCCTTTATTGTGACTATAGTGTTTTGTTTATTTGGATGAAAATAAATGAAGTATATATATCAGATTCTTTATATTTAACCCAATATAAATATATTTTATGCTTTTACTCATTAAAGAAAGATAGAGAAAAATTATGTTTTACCATAAAATCTGGCATATCATGTATACCATCGTATTACATGCACTTATACTTTCAAGTAGCAATTTTTAATTTTTATGTTTATTTGCTGAAAATGTGCACCCCCATTTTCATGAAGAAACCTGAGATGTATGCGAGTCATGCTCTTAAAGTTTGAAAGTCATTTATTCTAAGCTTTAGTAAAAAATAGTATACATCTAGAAGTGCAACCCTTTAAGTTCATAAGGAATGCCATTTCTTTTAAATAACCATTATTTTGATCTATGTAGAAATCTAATTTTTTTTCCTGTGCTCACATTTTTTAAAGCTCTTATTTTTATACCTGGTATATAACGTGCACGCATAAAATTCAATCTTATTTTTTGTGTTAAAAGTGTGCACCATACACCAGATTTTACGATACATATTACCACAACAATGCCAATGTTCAAGATAACGTGCCAAGTTGGTGACCCTGATTTTGCATGTGTCGTATGCGCCAGATTGACTACCATGTGTTGTATTACATATAATTTCACCAATATGGTTGCAATATTATGAAAGTACCAAAAATTAATACAGCTTGGGTACAAAAACTCCTGTATGCAGGTATGTTGTACACAAGTGAAAAAACATAAATCTTGGTATATGCTTACGTATTATCACAACCAATTGGTGACATTATATGAAACAAAGCACCTGTTTGCCAATTCAGCACGTTCAACTCGGAGGGTACTTGTGTATTTTTGCGACAATCGCTGACTCTAAATAACTCGCTGAGTTGGCCACCCCGATTTCCTATGTGTGGTACACACTGAATTGGCTGCCAGGTGCTTCATTTCATATAATATCGCTAATAGGTTGCAATAAGACGCAATTACCAATCAGGGTTGCCAACTTGGTGTGTTATTATTAGATTTGGCATTTGTTGTGATAATACGTAATTTGTTCAGTCTGACGTATTTGAAGCACAATTAATTTAAATTATAGTTTTAAGAAACATGCTTTTTTATCAAACTAAAAAGTAAGAAATAAATCTTAATATAAGAATAAAATGATTAACTAGAAAATTAATGTCATCGTGGTAAAGGCGTGGGGTCCTCTGTACTACATTTTTACACTAACTCTGCATTTTGGAATAGAACTAGTAAGAAATTATAACAATTGATATTGAGCACCCCACTCTTTTATATGCAGTTATTATTTTTCCAGTTTCAATTTATTTTTTTCTGCTTTTTTCTTGGCATTTCTAAATACCTTTTGTTCTATTTCTTTAAATCCTGGCATTCATATTTTTCTAATTGGTTTTCTATAAAAAAAAGTACTTATGTTTTTGCTTCTTAATGTAATTCCTTTTTTGCCAGGAATAAGCCATTCTTTTAAATTATTGTCGTGTTGAGTTCTTAGTGGGAGACCATCATCATTGATTGATACTATTGGATGCCAAAATTTTTGCAGCGATTTCAAAACCACTTCTAAAAGATGTTTAATGTGTAGTGTACTGATAGCAAATTAGTTCCTGTATATATTGTTCCAATGTGTGGTATTTTTTTAACTGTTTTTTTTTATAAATGTGAAATTCAGGTAGACGTGCAATATTTATAAAAATTGTATTTTTTAAATCTTTTATCTTGTTTCTAAATTATGAATGCTTTATTTTTAATTTGCACTAATTCATTTCTGCTTGTTAGTACAAATCTTGATTTTTAATGTTTCCACTCATAATTTGTTTTAAATTTTGATATAGCTCTGAATTTTTTTTTATACATATTTTATGGATAAAATTAATCTATGAATTTCATACATTTTGCACTTTCTGCCAAAGACCATTGGTTTCACATTGTAGCTTTGTCTTATGTTCTAAATACTCATACAGGTATATCATATCACTACATGTTTATGCTAAATTTTGTAGATAGTCATTTCGAAAACTATATAATTATGAACAACCTTTTGTAAAAATTTTACTCTAATGAGAAAACTTTCAAAATTCCTTTCAGAACCAGCTATCTATAAATTCTGCGTTAATAATTTAGATGACTCTCATATCCTAACATGTAATTTATTTGAAAACAACACTGTTTGAAAGGCATTTCACTCACATTTGTAACTCAAAGACATGATTTGATAAAAAAAAATTAAAAAGTTGTTTATTATGTACTTTTACACACTTTCCTATATTTACAATATAATCAATATATATTACACTAAAACATAATCTGTTCTGCACAAATAAGGATGGAGTTGACTATAATATGGATTAGATAGTGTTTATAAAAAAAATATTCACAAATTCACTTATATTCTTGTTTATTTTTTATGTATATATGTATGTGTACAATTTCCAGAATAAATAATTTCAAACAATATGATTTTGGTTTGTTTTTATTTTCTTGTAACAGTGAATAATTGAAAATAAAATGCTGTATAAAGTAGAAAATGGCTAGATTATGATTCTGTTGCTCCTTGGATGTATATTTTTCTTTAAATGGGTGCAGAAAACTTCTCTAAAAACTCTTTCCAGTTGGTTAAAAACTTGTTTATTTTAAATGTTTTTTAATGCAAAAATCTACTGTTTAGTTGTTTTTACATTCTTCTAAGGACTGAAATTTTTAAGTATTTTAATTTTTAAAAAAAACATTAACTTAAAAACTATAATATTTGTTTTCTTTGGTGATAGGAGAGTGTAAAATCAGTTGATTTAACAAAAAACGATCTTAATTTTTAATATAGCAATGCATTTTCTTTATTTCCATGTGGATAGATGTTTCTATTTAAACAAAACAATTGATATAAAGAGTACTTACACACCTGGGCCTAATGAGTGTTAGTTTAGTCAAAAGGTTTTTTTCTTTCAGGTTACATAATATGTAAAAAAGCTATTTCTTTCTGGCATTGTTTTGAAATTTTTACTTAGAAAAATCTTATTTATCATAATGTTTCCTAGATATTTCTAATAACTTATTATTGAAGGGCTGAATTTTTTAAATAAAAGTTAATTTTCTGCTTGTATATGATTTTAAGGAAACAATATAATGCTTCTAGAGAAACATAAATATAAATAATGAATCAAATTGCTTCTGGAACT
>BMAO01022577.1:0-12557 GCA_019973975.1 Trichonephila clavata
AACGTTTTGTGTATCGAATTGGTTATCAGTTATTTTTCTGTTGGATATAGCTATTGAATTGGGCTGCAAAATTAGACTTCATATTGGAAGGAGTTGAGTTTGAAGGAACTATGAAGTCTGGAAAGAGGAAAGAATAGTTAGAGATGTTTTAGTTAAAGTTAAGGAGTTGTATTGCTCTGAGTATTCAGATAGCTAAAATGTTAGTGGTGGGTTAAGTACATTGTGGGATATACATTAGGGCGTATTGTTGGAAGGGCACGTTCGGAATATTGCAAAGGGTTTGTCAGATTCATCTTTTTCCTATTATGGGAAGGGTTGGATGGAAGTTTATTTTTTTGCGTAGTTTAAGGTGTTTCTTATGATGGTTGTACAATTCGTTGCAAATTATTAAGAGAATTTTTGTCCGAGTTAGATTTACTCTCTATATTTTAAGGGGTTATTTTAAATCGAGATAGGTTATCTAAATCATGTTCTAAATAAAAAAAATAGTTTGACGAGATTTGCCATACATATTCCGGTAATCATTATTCAGTTCCAAGGACCACATAAGTGGAGTCTAAACTTACGCACCATAATGTTATACGTATTCACTGTCATTTGACATTTTTCTAAATCAAATAAAAAATATCGTCAAAATGTATTATTTCAAAACCGCTGTTCATTTTATAAAGGCAAAACAAAATTATGATCCAAAAGAAGGAAATTTATATTTCTTTACTTTCAAACAATCGTTTTGTGTATCGATTTGGTTTTCAGTTATTTTTCTGTTGGATATAGCTATTGAATTGGCTGCAAAATTAGAGTTAAAATTGGAAGAGTTGAATCGGAGGGAACTATGAAGTCTGGAAATAGGAAAAATAGTTGAAGAAGTTGGAAGGTTTTGGTTAAGGTTTAATGAGTTGTATTGCTCTGAGTATTCAAATAATAAATTGTTAGTGGTAGGTTCAGTACATATTGTAATATCATTAGGTGGAAGTTATGGGATGGACTATTGTAAAGGGTTTGTTCAGTTTCCATACATTTTCTTCTATTGTGGAAGGGCTGGATGGAAACTTTGATTTTATAGCGTAATTTAAGGTGTTTCTTATGATGGTGTTGTACAATTCGTTGCAAATTATTAAGAGAATTTTTGTCGCGATTAGATTTACTCTGTATATTTTAAGGGGTTATTTTAAATCGAGATAGGTTATCTAAATCATGTTCTAAATAAAAAAAATAGTTTGACGAGATTTGCCATACAATATCCGGTAATCATTATTATCAGTTCCAAGGACCACATAAGTGGAGTCTAAACTGTACGCACCATAATGCTATACGTATTCACTGTCATTTGACATTTTTTTTTTCTAAATCGAATAAAAATATCGTCAAAATGTATTATTTCAAAACCGCTGGTCACTTTATAAAGCCAAAACAAAATTATGATCCAAAAGAAGGAAATTTAGATTTGTTTACTTTCAAACAAACGTTTTGTGTATCGAATTGGTTTCAGTTAATTTTCTGTGGATATAGCTATTAAAGTGGGCTGCAAAATTAGACTTCAAATTGGAAGGAGTTGAGTTTGAAGAACTATGAAGTCTGGAAAGAGGAAAAATAGTTAGAGATGTTTTAGTTAAAGTATAAGGTGTTGTATTGCTCTGAGTATTCAGATAGCTAAATGTAAGTGGTGGTTAAGTACATTGTGGGATAACATTAGGCGTATTGTTGAAGAAGGCACGTTCGGAATATTGCAAACGGTTGGTCAGATTCATCTTTTTCTTCTATTCTGGGAAGGGTTGGATGGAAGTTAATTTTTTTGCGTAGTTTAAGCGTTTTCTATGATGGTGTTGTACAATTCGTTGCAAATTATTAAGAGAATTTTTGGCCGAGTTAGATTTACTCTCTATATTTTAAGGGTTATTTTAAATCGAGATAGGTTATCTAAATCATGTTCTAAATAAAAAAAATAGTTTGACGAGATTTGCCTATATTCCGGTAATCATTATTATCAGTTTCCAAGGACCACATAAGTGGAGTCTAAACTGTACGCACCATAATGTTATACGTATTCACTGTCATTTGACATTTTTTCTAAATCGAATAAAATATGTCAAATGTATTATTTCAAAACGCTGTTCACTTTATAAAGCCAAAACAAAATTATGATCAAAAGAAGGAAATTAGATTTCTTTACTTTCAAACAAACGTTTGTGTATCGAATTGATTTTCAGTTATTTTTCTGTTGTTTACATACTATTGAATTGGGCTGCAAAATTAGAGTTAAAATTGGAAAGAGTTTGAATCGAGGAACTATGAAGTCTGGAAATAGGAAAGAATAGTTGAAGAAGTTTTGGTTAAGTTTAATGAGTTGTATTGCTCTGAGTATTCAAATAACTAAATTGTTAGTGGTAGGTTCAGTACATTTTGTAATATCATTAGGTGGAAGTTATGGGATGGACTATTGTAAAGGGTTTGTTCAGTTTCATACATTTCTTCTATTGTGGGAAGGGCTGGATGAAACTTGATTTTATAGCGTAATTTAAGGTGTTTCTTCCGGTGATGTTTGACAATTCGTTTGAAATATTTAAAAGAATTAGTGAAAGAGTTAGCTGTAGTTGCTATCCTTTCAGGGGAATTTTGAAAAATAGTTTGATGAGATTAGCGAGGAATTTTCCGGTAATCATTAGCATCAGTTGTAAAACCCACGTAAGTGGGATCATACCTAATCGCACCAGAATAGCAGACATACTTTCTGCTAAATTATTTTATCTGTATCAAATAAAAATATCGAGAGAATATAAGATTTCGAAATTACATTCCACTTTATAAACGCAAAATCAATTATGATCCCTGACAGGGAAATTTATCTTTTTCACCCTTTCTGTAGCAAACGGGGTCTTCCTCCCGACCTGAAATATGCCCATCCTTGAATTACAATTCCAGTAGTTCCCGAAGTGCGATTTCTTGAAACAATCTCTTTGACCACCAACTCTCTTTCCTTCCGCATATCTTACGTCTGCGTAAGAAGTCTGAAAGTCTCTCAACTTCCTGAAGGTTCCATCAACACCTCTTGGGGAGCGGATGGACATCTCTGCTCCGAGTCTATCAATATATCGTACTTTCCCGGATCGAATACGGTTCTAATTATATACGGATCTCCTAGCCATTCTACTCTTAAAACCCTTGAACGCAGTCCATCACTCAGCATTGAGAATCTGTTCTGGTACGTTAGATTTACTCTCTATACTTTTATTGGTTACTTTATTTTGAGATAGGTTATATGTCACATGTTCTAAATAGAAAAATAACTTTACGAGATTTGCCATATATATTCCTGTAATCATTATCTGTGGAAAGGACCACATAAGTGGAGTCTAAACTGTACGCACCATAATGTTATAAGTATTCACTGTCATTTGACATTTTTTCTAAATCAAATAAAAATATCGTCAAAATGTATTATTTCAAAACCGCTGTTCACTTTATAAAGGCAAAACAAAATTATGTTTCAAAAGAAGGAAATTTATATTTCTTTAATTTCAAACAAACGTTTTGTGTATCGAATTTTTTTCAGTTATTTTTCTGTTGGATATAGCTATTGAATTGGGCTGCAAAATTAGACTTCAAATTGGAAGGAGTTGAGTTTGAAGGAACTATGAAGTCTGGAAAGAGGAAAGAATAGTTAGAGATGTTTTAGTTAAAGTTAAGGAGTTGTATTGCTCTGAGTATTCAGATAGCTAAAATGTTAGTGGTGGGTTAAGTACATTGTGGGATAACATTAGGCGTATTGTTGGAAGAAGGCACGTTCGGAATATTGCAAAGGGTTTGGTCAGATTCATCTTTTTCTTCTATTCTGGGAAGGGTTGGATGGAAGTTAATTTTTTTGCGTAGTTTAAGGTGTTTCTTATGATGGTGTTGTACAATTCGTTGCAAATTATTAAGAGAATTTTTGTCCGAGTTAGATTTACTCTCTATATTTTAAGGGGTTATTTTAAATCGAGATAGGTTATCTAAATCATGTTCTAAATAAAAAAAATAGTTTGACGAGATTTGCCATACATATTCCGGTAATCATTATTATCAGTTCCAAGGACCACATAAGTGGAGTCTAAACTGTACGCACCATAATGTTATACGTATTCACTGTCATTTGACATTTTTTTCTAAATCAAATAAAAATATCGTCAAAATGTATTATTTCAAAACCGCTGGTCACTTTATAAAGCCAAAACAAAATTATGATCCAAAAGAAGGAAAGTTAGATTTCTTTACTTTCAAACAAACGTTTTGTGTATCGAATTGGTTTTCAGTTATTTTTCTGTTGGATATAGCTATTGAATTGGGCTGCAAAATTAGAGTTAAAATTGGAAAGAGTTGAATCGGAGGGAACTATGAAGTCTGGAAATAGGAAAGAATAGTTGAAGAAGTTTTGGTTAAGTTTAATGAGTTGTATTGCTCTGAGTATTCAAATAACTAAATTGTTAGTGGTAGGTTCAGTACATTTTGTAATATCATTAGGTGGAAGTTATGGGATGGACTATTGTAAAGGGTTTGTTCAGTTTCATACATTTCTTCTATTGTGGGAAGGGCTGGATGAAACTTGATTTTATAGCGTAATTTAAGGTGTTTCTTCCGGTGATGTTTGACAATTCGTTTGAAATATTTAAAAGAATTAGTGAAAGAGTTAGCTGTAGTTGCTATCCTTTCAGGGGAATTTTGAAAAATAGTTTGATGAGATTAGCGAGGAATTTTCCGGTAATCATTAGCATCAGTTGTAAACCCACGTAAGTGGGATCATACCTAATCGCACCAGAATAGCAGACATACTTTCTGCTATATTATTTTATCTGTATCAAATAAAAATATCGAGAGAATATAAGATTTCGAAATTACATTCCACTTTATAAACGCAAAATCAATTATGATCCCTGACAGGGAAATTTATCTTTTTCACCCTTTCTATAGCAAACGGGGTCTTCCTCCCGACCCTGAAATATGCCCATCCTTGAATTACAAATTCCAGTAGTTCCCGAAGTGTGATTTCTTGAAACAATCTCTTTGACCACCAACTCTCTTTCCTTCCGCATATCTTACGTCTGCGTAAGAGTCTGAAAAGTCTCTCAACTTCCTGAAGGTTCCATCGAACACCTCTTGGGGAGCGGATCGGACATCTCTGCTCCGAGTATATCAATATATCGTACTTTCCCAGATCGAATACAGTTCTAATTATATACGGATCTCCTAGCCATTCTACTCTTAAAACCCTTGAACGCAGTCCATCACTCAGCATTGAGAATCTGTTCTGGTACGTTAGATTTACTCTCTATACTTTTATTGGTTACTTTATTTTGAGATAGGTTATATGTCACATGTTCTAAATAGAAAAAGTTTTACGAGATTTGCCATATATATTCCTGTAATCATTATCTGTGGAAAGGACCACATAAGTGGAGTCTAAACTGTACGCACCATAATGTTATAAGTATTCACTGTCATTTGACATTTTTTCTAAATCAAATAAAAATATCGTCAAAATGTATTATTTCAAAACCGCTGTTCACTTTATAAAGGCAAAACAAAATTATGTTTCAAAAGAAGGAAATTTATATTTCTTTAATTTCAAACAAACGTTTTGTGTATCGAATTTTTTTCAGTTATTTTTCTGTTGGATATAGCTATTGAATTGGGCTGCAAAATTAGACTTAAAATTGGAAGGAGTTGAGTTTGAAGGAACTATGAAGTCTGGAAAGAGGAAAGAATAGTTAGAAATGTTTTAGTTAAAGTTAAGGAGTTGTATTGCTCTGAGTATTCAGATAGCTAAAATGTTAGTGGTGGGTTAAGTACATTGTGGGATAACATTAGGCGTATTGTTGGAAGAAGGCACGATTCGGAATGTTGCAAAGGGTTTGGTCAGATTCATCTTTTTCTTCTATTCTGGGAAGGGTTGGATGGAAGTTAATTTTTTTGCGTAGTTTAAGGTGTTTCTTATGATGGTGTTGTACAATTCGTTGCAAATTATTAAGAGAATTTTTGTCCGAGTTAGATTTACTCTCTATATTTTAAGGGGTTATTTTAAATCGAGATAGGTTATCTAAATCATGTTCTAAATAAAAAAAATAGTTTGACGAGATTTGCCATACATATTCCGGTAATCATTATTATCAGTTCCAAGGACCACATAAGTGGAGTCTAAACTGTACGCACCATAATGTTATACGTATTCACTGTCATTTGACATTTTTTTTCTAAATCAAATAAAAATATCGTCAAAATGTATTATTTCAAAACCGCTGGTCACTTTATAAAGCCAAAACAAAATTATGATCCAAAAGAAGGAAATTTATATTTCTTTACTTTCAAACAAACGTTTTGTGTATCGATTTGGCTTTCAGTTATTTTTCTGTTGGATATAGCTATTGAATTGGGCTGCAAAATTAGAGTTAAAATTGGGAAGAGTTGAATCGGAGGGAACTATGAAGTCTGGAAATAGGAAAGAATAGTCGAAGAAGTTTTGGTTAAGGTTTAATGAGTTGTATTGCTCTGAGTATTCAAATAACTAAATTGTTAGTGGTAGGTTCAGTACATTTTGTAATATCATTAGGTGGAAGTTATGGGATGGACTATTGTAAAGGGTTTGTTCAGTTTCATACATTTCTTCTATTGTGGGAAGGGCTGGATGAAACTTGATTTTATAGCGTAATTTAAGGTGTTTCTTATGATGGTGTTGTACAATTCGTTGCAAATTATTAAGAGAATTTTTGTCCGAGTTAGATTTACTCTGTATATTTTAAGGGGTTATTTTAAATCGAGATAGGTTATCTAAATCATGTTCTAAATAAAAAAAATAGTTTGACGAGATTTGCCATACATATTCCGGTAATCATTATTATCAGTTCCAAGGACCACATAAGTGGAGTCTAAAATGTACGCACCATAATGCTATACGTATTCACTGTCATTTGACATTTTATTTTCTAAATCGAATAAAAATATCGTCAAAATGTATTATTTCAAAACCGCTGGTCACTTTATAAAGCCAAAACAAAATTATGATCCAAAAGAAGAAAATTTAGATTTCTTTACTTTCAAACAAACGTTTTGTGTATCGAATTGGTTTTCAGTTATTTTTCTGTTGGATATAGCTATTAAATTGGGCTGCAAAATTAGACTTCAAATTGGAAGGAGTTGAGTTTGAAGGAACTATGAAGTCTGGAAAGAGGAAAGAATAATTAGAGATGTTTTACTTAAAGTTAAGGAGTTGTATTGCTCTGAGTATTCAGATAGCTAAAATGTTAGTGGTGGGTTAAGTACATTGTGGGATAACATTAGGCGTATTGTTGGAAGAAGGCACGTTCGGAATATTGCAAAGGGTTTGGTCAGATTCATCTTTTTCTTCTATTCTGGGAAGGGTTGGATGGAAGTTAATTTTTTTGCGTAGTTTAAGGTGTTTCTTATGATGGTGTTGTACAATTCGTTGCAAATTATTAAGAGAATTTTTGTCCGAGTTAGATTTACTCTCTATATTTTAAGGGGTTATTTTAAATCGAGATAGGTTATCTAAATCATGTTCTAAATAAAAAAAATAGTTTGACGAGATTTGCCATATATATTCCGGTAATCATTATTATCAGTTCCAAGGACCACATAAGTGGAGTCTAAACTGTACGCACCATAATGTTATACGTATTCACTGTCATTTGACATTTTTTTTCTAAATCGAATAAAAATATCGTCAAAATGTATTATTTCAAAACCGCTGTTCACTTTATAAAGCCAAAACAAAATTATGATCCAAAAGAAGGAAATTTAGATTTCTTTACTTTCAAACAAACGTTTTGTGTATCGAATTGGTTTTCAGTTATTTTTCTGTTGGATATAGCTATTGAATTGGGCTGCAAAATTAGAGTTAAAATTGGAAAGAGTTGAATCGGAGGGAACTATGAAGTCTGGAAATAGGAAAGAATAGTTGAAGAAGTTTTGGTTAAGTTTAATGAGTTGTATTGCTCTGAGTATTCAAATAACTAAATTGTTAGTGGTAGGTTCAGTACATTTTGTAATATCATTAGGTGGAAGTTATGGGATGGACTATTGTAAAGGGTTTGTTCAGTTTCATACATTTCTTCTATTGTGGGAAGGGCTGGATGAAACTTGATTTTATAGCGTAATTTAAGGTGTTTCTTCCGGTGATGTTTGACAATTCGTTTGAAATATTTAAAAGAATTAGTGAAAGAGTTAGCTGTAGTTGCTATCCTTTCAGGGGAATTTTGAAAAATAGTTTGATGAGATTAGCGAGGAATTTTCCGGTAATCATTAGCATCAGTTGTAAAACCCACGTAAGTGGGATCATACCTAATCGCACCAGAATAGCAGACATACTTTCTGCTATATTATTTTATCTGTATCAAATAAAAATATCGAGAGAATATAAGATTTCGAAATTACATTCCACTTTATAAACGCAAAATCAATTATGATCCCTGACAGGGAAATTTATCTTTTTCACCCTTTCTATAGCAAACGGGGTCTTCCTCCCGACCCTGAAATATGCCCATCCTTGAATTACAAATTCCAGTAGTTCCCGAAGTGCGATTTCTTGAAACAATCTCTTTGACCACCAACTCTCTTTCCTTCCGCATATCTTACGTCTGCGTAAGAAGTCTGAAAAGTCTCTCAACTTCCTGAAGGTTCCATCGAACACCTCTTGGGGAGCGGATCGGACATCTCTGCTCCGAGTATATCAATATATCGTACTTTCCCGGATCGAATACGGTTCTAATTATATACGGATCTCCTAGACATTCTACTCTTAAAACCCTTGAACGCAGTCCATTACTCAGCATTGAGAATCTGTTCTGGTGCGTTAGATTTACTCTCTATACTTTTAGGGGTTATTTTAATTTGAGATAGGTTATATATCACATGTTCTAAATAGAAAAATAATTTTACGAGATTTGCCATATATATTCCTGTAATCATTTTCTGTTGCAAGGACCACATAAGTGAAGTCTAAACTGTACGCACCATAGTGTTATACGTATTCACTGTCATTTGACATTTTTTCGAAATCAAATTAAAATATCGTCAAAATGTATTATTTCAAAACCGCTGTTCACTTTATAAAGGCAAAACAAAATTATGATCCAAAAGAAGGAAATTTATATTTCTTTACTTTCAAACAAACGTTTTGTGTATCGAATTGGTTATCAGTTACTTTTCTGTTGGATATAGCTATTGAATTGGGCTGCAAAATTAGACTTAAAATTGGAAGGAGTTGAGTTTGAAGGAACTATGAAGTCTGGAAAGAGGAAAGAATAGTTAGAGATGTTTTAGTTAAAGTTAAGGAGTTGTATTGCTCTGAGTATTCAGATAGCTAAAATGTTAGTGGTGGGTTAAGTACATTGTGGGATAACATTAGGCGTATTGTTGGAAGAAGGCACGTTCGGAATATTGCAAAGGGTTTGGTCAGATTCATCTTTTTCTTCTATTCTGGGAAGGGTTGGATGGAAGTTAATTTTTTTGCGTAGTTTAAGGTGTTTCTTATGATGGTGTTGTACAATTCGTTGCAAATTATTAAGAGAATTTTTGTCCGAGTTAGATTTACTCTCTATATTTTAAGGGGTTATTTTAAATCGAGATAGGTTATCTAAATCATGTTCTAAATAAAAAAAATAGTTTGACGAGATTTGCCATATATATTCCGGTAATCATTATTATCAGTTCCAAGGACCACATAAGTGGAGTCTAAACTGTACGCACCATAATGTTATACGTATTCACTGTCATTTGACATTTTTTTTCTAAATCGAATAAAAATATCGTCAAAATGTATTATTTCAAAACCGCTGGTCACTTTATAAAGCCAAAACAAAATTATGATCCAAAAGAAGGAAATTTAGATTTCTTTACTTTCAAACAAACGTTTTGTGTATCGAATTGATTTTCAGTTATTTTTCTGTTGGATATAGCTATTGAATTGGGCTGCAAAATTAGAGTTAAAATTGGAAAGAGTTGAATCGGAGGGAACTATGAAGTCTGGAAATAGGAAAGAATAGTTAGAGATGTTTTAGTTAAGGTTTAATGAGTTGTATTGCTCTGAGTATTCAAATAACTAAATTGTTAGTGGTAGGTTCAGTACATTTTGTAATATCATTAGGTGGAAGTTATGGATGGACTATTGTAAAGGTTTGTTCAGTTTCATACATTTCTTCTATTGTGGGAAGGCTGGATGAAACTTGATTTTATAGCGTAATTTAAGGTGTTTCTTCCGGTGATGTTTGACAATTCGTTTGAAATATTTAAAAGAATTAGTGAAAGAGTTAGCTGTAGTTGCTATCCTTTCAGGGGAATTTTGAAAAATAGTTGATGAGATTAGCGAGGAATTTTCCGGTAATCATTAGCATCAGTTGTAAAACCCACGTAAGTGGGATCATACCTAATCGCACCAGAATAGCAGACATACTTTCTGCCTATATTATTTTATCTGTATCAAATAAAAATATCGAGAGAATATAAGATTTCGAAATTACATTCCACTTTATAAACGCAAAATCAATTATGATCCCTGACAGGGAAATTTATCTTTTTCACCCTTTCTATAGCAAACGGGTCTTCCTCCCGACCCTGAAATATGCCCATCCTTGAATTACAAATTCCAGTAGTTCCCGAAGTGGCGATTTCTTGAAACAATCTCTTTGATCACCAACTCTCTTTCCTTCCGCATATCTTACGTCTGCGTAAGAAGTCTGAAAAGTCTCTCAACTTCCTGAAGGTTCCATCGAACACCTCTTGGGAGCGGATCGGACATCTCTGCTCCGAGTATATCAATATATCGTACTTTCCCGGATCGAATACGGTTCTGTTATATATGGATTCCTAGCGATTCTACCCTTAAAGCTTTGACGCAGTGCATCAATCAGCATTGAGAATCTGTTCTGGTGCGTTCCGCGCATCACCGGTGCAGAGTCTTTACGTCGCTTGCAACTTAATTCTACTGGACCTTAGACGGAAAAGGCTAGCTCTCACTTATTAGTTTAAGATCTTGTCCGTGCCTTCACATCCGCTGAAAAAATTTGAATTTGATACTAGCATGAAAAGAATTCCTGATGCTCGTCACACAACATACAACCATTTATGGAAAGGATGAATCTACTGATATCCGAGCTCAACCTAACCGACGTGGACATCCACCAAAGAAACATTTTGCAGTTCCAACCTTGAAATACGCCACGATTCCATTATCAACACTTTTGCTACATACAGTAAATCCGCCCTACCACCAGTTGTTCAACGCATTTTGCTTACCATCGGAATCTTTATGGTGATTATTCTCCCATTTAGTGAGATGGTTCGAAACGAACGGATTACGTTGGGTGTGGAGTCGTGATGGAAGACAATATACGCGGTTTTCGGCTCGATTATTCTTGCAGCATTTTCACTGCCGAAGCCATCGCCTTATACCTCTCACTTCAATTAGTGAACTCCAACATACCTTGTAAATTCTGTATCTATACTGATAGCATGAGTGTCTTAAAAGCGCTTCAAAACTACAACGTTCGGTGTCATATAATAGACATTACGAGTCGACTAAAAGGCAAGGGTTGTTATATACAGTTTTGCTGGATACTACGCCACGTGGAATATAGGCAATGTACAAGCGGACATGGTTGCTTGGTCCTCACCGACACACTTGTGGCTACCAGTTCTCCTTTGTGACATGACGCGCGTCATCCAGCATCATATTGATAGTACCTTTCAGGAATCATGGAATTTACAGACTGATAACAAGCTGCAATGTGTGAAACCTGTTATTGGATGTTGGCCAGTAATGCCGATGCGAAGAAACGATGTCAAACTGACTCAGCTTCTCATTGGTCATACTCGTTTTAAGCACAGGCATCTTTTATCTGGTGAGAATGCTCCAGAATCTCCTTCATGCAAAGTCTCTTCTATGTTCATCACATATTAATAGATTGTCCAGTTTTTAATCATCATCGCATCATTTTTTTTCGTACATCAGTTTTATTTTTATTTGATTTGGTTGGGGAAAATCCCCATATAAATCTGTTTGCATTTCTACGTTCAATTGGTTATTTATATCAAACATAATTTTTTGCAGAATTTTTAATGCATTCTGATCTTCTTATACATGAATTACTTTATTTACTTTTCTAAAAAGCATGCAAAATATTACTATTTAATTATTTTTAAATTATATTTTTTATGTTAAATTTTGTTGAATCAGTTTGAGCATAATCTAACATTTTCATATTATTTATGATTTAGAAACAGTTTTCAAAACTTCAGGAACTTTTGAATCATTGTTTGGCACAGCTTAGCCTAACTTGGCTCTTGTGCCATAAAACACACGATCATTCAATCAATCAGGGAAATCAGTAGTCGTGAATGACGAAACCAAAAACTGTAATGCGCATATGTAACCGTTGGATCCAGGAGCGTACGATGGACCGACGTGGTCGATCGCATCCACTTCATTTCACCACTTCACGCGAGGGTAGGCAAATTGTTTGCATTGCAGTGACGGATCGCTCAGTCACATCACGAACCATAGCACAGCACAT